>JAYESA010000009.1:196533329-196720829 GCA_036927795.1 Iris macrosiphon | reverse complement strand
TCATCCCCCCTCTCCCAGGTCGACTCACCTAGAGAGTGATGCCTCCACGCGACGCGAACCAAGAAAATAGTCTGGTTCCTCAACACCTTCTCCCGCCGATCAAGAATCTCCACCGGCTGCTCTGGATAGCTAAGAGTAGGGCCCACCACGATCTCTAAGTGATCCAATACGTGACTGGGATCCGCCACGTACCGTCTCAACTGCGACACATGGAACACATCATGAACTCCCTCTAGCGTAGGCGGCAACTCAAGCCTATACACCAAGGCGCCGAACCTCTCAAGGATACGGAAGGGTCCGACGAAACGTGGGCTAAGCTTCCCGCCTCCACCAAAGCGAAGAGTGCCCGACGTCGGAGAGATCCTCAGGAACACCAGATCTCCAACCTAGCACAAACAAGGTCTCTGTACTTAGTCTAAAACAAGCAATCACAAGCAAACACAAGAACAAAATCTAGATTTTAAGCTATACCTCGAACTCCAAAGGTCTCCGGTGGCTATCGGCCCAATGCCGCTGCCTGTCCTGCGCTACCCGAAGTCTATCTCTAATGAGCTTGACCTTCTCTGCTGCATCAACCACCATCTCTGGGCCAAGCAAAGCTCTCTCGTCTATATCATCCCATGATAACGGAGTACGACACCTCCGTCTATACAATGCCTCGAATGGTGATATCTCGATACTGGCTTGGTAGCTGTTGTTGTAAGCAAACTCTACCAAGTATAAGTGATCCTCCCAAGAGCCTCTGAAATCTAAAACACATGTGCGAAGCATGTCCTTAAGTGTCTGAATGGTCCTCTTTGACTGACCATCTGTCTGTGGGTGATACGCACTACTAAACTTGAGCTGGGTGCCCAAGTTAGCCTGCAGACTCCTCCAGAAATGTGAAGTAAAGCGACTGTCCCGGTCTGATACTATGCTCACAGGAACTCAATGCAGTCTAACTATCTGGCACACATACATCTCTACTAGCCTCTCTGTAGATGTACCCACCTTGAATGGTAGAAAGTGGGCCGATTTGGTCAACCTGTCCACGATGACCCAAATCGCATCCTTCCCGCCTGGAGAACGGGGAAGTCAAGAAACAAAATCCATGGTCACATGCTCCTATTTTCACTCTGGAATAGGTAACGGCTGGAGCAAACCTCCTGGCCTTTGCCTCTCCGCCTTCACCTGCTGGCACACTAAGCATCGGGATACGAAGTGCGCTACCTCCCGCTTCATCCCGTACCACCATACATGTTGTCTCAGATCTCTATATATCTTGTTTGCACCTGGATGCATAGAGTACTGGGATCGATGCGCCTTCTGAAAAACCTTCTCACGCAATGACCCACTCGGCACACACAACCTGGTACCATGCCGCAAAGAACCATCATCAGCAATGGTGAAGTCATCTGATAATCCCATCTGAACCTGCTCCCTGATGCTCCTTAGGGACTTATCCTCAAACTGTGTAGCCCTGATCCGGTCTACTAACTCTGACTGAATCTGCAGTCCCCACATCTGCATCTCAACTCCAGGTACTATCACCTCAATTCCTAAGCTCTCTAGATCTGCCAGAAGATAACGATCTGTAGTTAGGCACATAGCTACCGGATACCTGCTCAACGCATCCACAACTACGTTCGCCTTCTCTGGATGGTACTGTAATAATATGTCGAAGTCTTTCATCAAATCCAACCATCTCCTCTGCCTCATGTTCATCTCTTTTTGGGTAAACACATACTTCAAGCTCTTATAGTCAGTGAAGATCTCCACACGCACTCCGTATAAATAGTGTTTCCACAACTTCAGAGCAAAGATGACCGCTGCCAACTCCAAATCGTGGGTAGGGTAGTTCTTCTCATGAGGACGTAATTGCCTGAAAGCATAGGTAATCACCCTCCCATTATGCTGCAACACACAACCCAGTCCCTTCTCCGATGCATCACTATAGATAATGAAACCTCCAAAACCTGATGGCAACATCAACACTGGATCTATCGTCAACCTCCTCTTCATCTCATCAAAGGCGATCTGGCACTCCTCTGACCAAACAAACTCTACGTCCTTTCGGGTCAGCCTGGACAACGGCTCTGCAATCGGAGAAAATTCCTGAACAAATCTCCTGTAGTAACCTGCCAGCCCCAGGAAACTCCTGACCTCGGCTACTGAACTCAGAGCACTCCATGCCTCAACTGCCATGATCTTTCTCGGATCCACCGAGATCCCCTCTTCAGTCACCACATGACCAAGGAATTCGATCTTGTCAAGGAAGAACTCGCACTTCGAGAGCTTTCTATAAAGTTCTCCTTCCTGAGAGTCTCCAGCACTATCCTCAGATGCTCCTCATGCTCCTCTGGGGTCTTTGAATACACCAAGATGTCATATATAAACACCACCATAAACCTGTCCAGATGTTAATGGAACACCTTGTTCATCAGATTCATGAATACTGTCGGGGCATTAGTCAACCCAAACGGCATCACCATGAACTCATACTGTCCATATCTGATCCGAAAAGCTGTCTTCGGAATATCCTCCTTCCTGACCTTCACCTGGTGGTAGCCTATCCTCAGATCAATCCTGGAAAATACCCTCGCTCCGCTCAACTGGTCAAAAAGATCATTAATACGCGGCAGCGGATACTTTTTCTTGATTGTGAGGTTATTCAGAGCCCTGTAGTCGATACACATCCGTATCGACCCATCCTTCTTCGGCACAAAAAGTACCGGAGCACCCCACGGGGAAGAACTAGATCTGATAAATTCCTTGTCCTGAAGCTCATCCACCTGCTTCTTCAACTCTATCAGCTCACTGTTGCTGACTCTATAGACGTGCTGGAATATCGGCTCTGCACCTGGCACTAAGTCTATAGAGAACTCCACATCTCTGTCCGAAGGTAACCCTGGCAACTCCTCCGGAAAGACATTCATGTACTCCTCTATCAGTGGATGTAGCAACCTCGGCTCTACCACCAGGGCTCCGCAGAAGACTCTCTCGCTCTGCTCCGCTTCTCCTTTGGCAAACTGAAACTCTGGCTCACCCGGTGGACTAAACAATACTCTGCCTCCACGATAATCTATACTAGCACAATGCATACTCAACCAATCCATCCCGAGTACAATATCGTAGCTCGGAAGTGGCATTACGAGTAAGCACACACTCAACTCTCGGCCTCCCAAGGTAACTCTCTGGTCTCTACAGACATCACTAACTAGGATGATACCACCCCCGGTCATAATCTTGCAGAGTCTAGCTAAAGGTTCAGCAACAAGATGGTGTCTAACAGCAAAAGATACAGACACAAAACTATGGGTAGCCCCGAAGTCAAATAAAGCCAGTGCTGGAATAGAATCAAGAAGAACAGAACCTGAGATCACATCACCAACGGCGCAAGATACGATATCATCAAGGAAGGACAATAATATTACAAAAAAAACAATTTTAGGAAAATTAATGATAGTAAAAGAAATCAGGAAGGGTCCTAGTTGTGATTGAGCACACTCTCTCTCAGCCTATATCCTATATCCTATTGCAGGTAACCTAAAAACTAGACCTGCATGGGCCACCACCAAAAATGTGTCACGACCCACACCCAAAAAATTGGGCATGAGCCGTGGGTACGTCCAGCCTACGACGCAGAATCGGCGGTAAAATGCTGTAAAGGTCCGTTCTAGGTCAACCATATCTATATAACTCACAAAAATCTATCAATAACCTCTCCAAAAGGGAGGCAACCATGCAATATATATATGAATAATCCTCTCCAAAAGGAGGGCAACCACGCAATATATATAAGCTCTCAATCACCATAACTAGGGGAAGAGTAAAAGCACGATATGATAGCAAAAAAAACAAAGAAACACAGAGCAAGACAATATCCAAAATACAGTCCAAGTCTATAATATCTACAATATCTCACAACAGCAAAAGAATAAGTACAATCATCCAAAATAATAACTGGAAACAACCCAGGAAACCCACCTAGCTAACTAGGGCGCTAAAGGTGTCTCCTCCTCAGTCTCGGGGTCACAGCACTCGTCGACTCCCGGCCCGTAGAACGTCGGACAGAAATTCTCAGGATCCTCTGGAAAAAATATGCCCAGTCAGGACTGGAGCAAAGTACATAACTCTGAAAGTAACTCCAAATACATGGTAAGGTGTATATGACGCACAATAGAAAAGTATACCAGATGCACAGAAAATAAATACATGATGGAGCAGATAAATTAGCTGCAATATAAACTGAAGAACAATACAAGTAGTAGAAAAGTAACTACATGTGAGAAAACATGAATACTAGCTAAGTGCCTTGAGCACAAGTTCGCTATGTGATCGGCTTAGGTTGCACATGAAAAATACTACGATAACTCCGTTATGCGTGAGTTGCATAACCGACATACACATGAATGCTGTTTGGCTTTGATCACATAACCAACTCCTACTCCCCTCCCCCACTAATACTCTTGGATCCAACCACAACATGCTACGTACATGATAATAGCTCGCGCACACGAAGGCGAGAGCACAAGAAGCCCATGATAGCACATGAGAATCAATACCCGAAGCACATGATAAAATACACGTGATAGATTACCCGCTAAACACGGTAAGGGGGATAGCATCTCATGACGGGATCCACTAGTACCAGCTCGTGTAACAATGTGTCAGAATCAAGTATTACAGTTCTAGAACAGGTGATATAAACGCTATCATGAAATGGAAACTATCAGACGTAGGAACTCGCCTGATGTCCTGAGCAACTGATGAGGATCGAGATCCGGACTGGTGTCGCAAGAACCTATTACGAAAAATAAAATTAAACAGGGTTCTAAGGAGTTAAACTGATATAAAATAATTAAAAACAGGCTTCTAGGGATATTCTAGGTCGAACGGGTCAAATCGGTAAAATTCGATCAAAAAGTTAACCCGGGTCCAAAAAGTCAACTCTAGGTCAAAAATAGGTCAATCGTTGACTTTTACGGTCAACGGGAACAATTCTGGTCAAATCTAGGTCAAACTAGGGTGCCCCTGAAATTCTAGGTCAAAACTAGCTCATTAAGCTAGTAAACTCTCAAACTCGCCTCCTCGAGATACCGGGATATACTCGGTATCCGATACCTCGCCCTAGGCCATGCACCCCGCCTAAACCCGCTAAAACCTATGCTAGCACGCGTAAATATATACACATATACATATAAAAATCACTCTAATACTATTCCTAGGCTATTGCTTAAATACCTCGCTCGAAACTCAATACCTTGGTGAGATACCTTGATATTCAAGGTTTTGGGATATCTCTCTCATACCCCTCTAACTAGCTATTTAGTTAGCTATCTAAGCTTATAGATAAATACCTAGTTAATAATCTAGGATAAAATATCTATATCTAACATATATATACATATACCTAGATATCTATATGCATATATATATATATATATATATATATATATATATATATATATATATATATATATATTCACAAACACATACATATATACCCATATCCCTACATATATACATTTAGCTATAACTATGCATCTAACTAGCTAAATGTATATATATCTATACATATAGATAGATATATATATATCTAACTAATATCTAACTACCTATCTAACTATCTATCTATTTATCTATTTAGTATCTATCTATGTATCCATCTAACTATCTATTTCTATCTAATAATCTATCTATCTATTAACTATTTATCAATCTATTTAACTATCTATCTATCTAATTAGCTAACTATCCTATTTATTAATCTATATAACTTATCCCTCGCTACCTCTCGCCTAGCCAACGCGCTGCGCCGAAGTTGCTAGCTGCTGTTGTTGCTTAAATCTGCTGGTGCTGCATTTACTGCTGCTGCTGCTGCCTTGCACAGCAGCGCGCTGTGCACTGCTGCCTCCCCGCTGCGCTGCACTGCCCCACACACCCACGAGCACACACATAATCACACACACAGATATCTATATATATATACCATCATACATATAAATATATATACAACTATATATATATATATATAGACACACACTAATACATATATATTTACACACACACACTTATAAATATCTACGCACATAGCTATATATATATATATATATATATATATATATATATATATATATAAACACACCTATTTATATATATATATATGCACACACACACTGATATATACATATATACATATACACACACACTCAAATATATATATACACATACACATTGATATATATATATATATATATATATATATATATATATATATATATATATATATATATATATATATATATATATATATATATATATACATATACACACACACGCACACTTATACATATATATATATATATATATATATATACACAAACACATAGACATATACATACACAAGCACATATATATAAATACACACATATATATAGACATACAAACACATATACATATATATAGACACACACATAAACACAACACTTCACACAACCACGCATACAAAACTCTCCAATGCTTGTCCAACGACCCACACGCACACAAACACACATACATATATAAAATATAACACGAGAACTCTAGCAAACACTCCTCGATGCTAACCCAACGCACGCACAAGCCCGAAACTAGGAAACTAAGTCGAAATGGCCGTTCGGTCATTTCGACGAACATGCGGTGTGCGGTTCGGAAAACCTCCTGAAACGCACACCAAACCAACTCAGAATCGGCCTAAAATTTATCCACGGGTTCTAAATGATGCCTAGATCCTAAAAAAAATACTATCCCGTCGATTCTAGGCCCGTGGTGAAAACTCGCACGCACTTAGAACCGGCGACGACGAAAATCCCAAATTCGTCCGAAACGTCTGTTTCTTCGCGACACGACTTCACGTATCCGAACGGAGGCACGCACTACTCCTCAAGACACCCGACAACGTCTACCTAGGTCCGTCTAACCTAGGGCATCACCCAAAATTGGGCCAAATTCGGATTTCACCCAAAATTGACACAAAACCTAATGTCAAAGTCTCTAAACTCAACCAAACTAGTTTCAACTTTCTCCCACGGGTAGGCTTACGGTCTAGGAAGGTTGTAAAACACTAATTATACTACATAAAAGTAATTAGCAAAGGAAAAGTTAGGGTTTACCTCTTTGGAGTTGGAATCCCAAGGCCAAAGTCTCCAATCCACATGAAATCACCTCCCTCAAGCTCCAAGCCTCCAAATCTAGCCTCTACACCAAGTCTAGGCTCTACCCACCTAGGTTAGAGAAAAAACTAGGGTTAGGGTTAACAACCATGTAGAATAGAAGAGGAAAGAAGAGAAGAAAGAAGACTAACTTGAAGTGGGAAGAAGAAAGGAAGAAGAAAGAGTGGAGAGGAAGAAGAAGTAGTGAAGAAGAAGTGAAGAAGAAGAAATGGGGGGCTGGGGCTGCTGGTGTACGGGTCTGGGAGAGTGGGGAGGGCTGGCCAAGCACACAATATAGGTTACATAAAGTCCAAAAGTCTAAAATGCCCTCCTAACTTGGGTTTTGGGTTTCGGGTTCCAAAAGCACTCAAACTAACTCCAAATCTCTCCAAGTAACCCACTAAAAATATAATAAATATTTCTAAACCCAAAAGTAGGTCTCACAAGGGTGTGGGTTGGGTCGGACATGGGTCCACTAGGGTGTGACATGGGTCCAGGCTAGCCAAACCCTAAAACAATCAATAAAAAATAATACAATCACTAATTAAATATAAATATAATTAATTAAATACAATACATAATTATCAATAAAAAATAACCCTATTTTCTAGAATTGGGTAGTGACACTGCTCAATTGTATATATATTACTCAATTACGACGAGGATGAAGTGGAGAAGCTAAAGGGGTAAGTAATTAATACGTCCACGTTTATATCATCTCAATGTAATAGTATAAGATACTATTATGCTACTGATCAGCAGTTGCTTCATTATTTTTCAGCACATATAATGATGAGTTAAGGTCGGTTAGACCCTACATAACAGACGAAGAAGTAGAATAAGATATGAGATGCCATTTTCCTTCTTGGTTGAGCGCATATGTAAGATGCTTGGTAATTACTTTTTATTTCTGCACTTGCAAAACAAATAACTTACTATCGCTACTTTGGTATTTAGGTCGATCGTCTAATAACACCCGAGACTGAATCTATTAGAACTCTAGCCAAGGGACCAACTACTGCAGTAAAAATATGGCCAAGTTTCTGTGTGAATGGGTTCAGGTTCAAGTCAACAAATGCTCCTATCAAAGACAGCTTTTTGGATCTTGATTCCACGAAAAACAGTTGTTTGTGTATCAAATCTTCGAACTACAAAGACGTCAATCTGGGCAATGATTTTTTTGGCATCTTACGAGAGATTGTGGAGTTGACATATAATTATGGCACAGAACCTACTAATATTGTGCTATTCATGTGTGAATGGTTTGATCCGATTCAAGATCAAGGTTGGAAAATTGATAAGCATGGTCTTGTGGATATAAACTACAAGCGTAGATATCAAGGCTACGAACCATTTATCCTATCAAGTCAGGCTCAGCTCGTGTATGTCACAACTTATGCTAGACGGGGGACAGCGAGGTCGGATTGGTGGACAGTATGCAAGACTAAATCTAGAAATACCTTTGACATTGACGAAATAGCTTATCAGGAGAACGATCTACCTCTTGTAACAAATATTGTAGATGTGGACTCAACGGAAGTTACTCTTTACACGAGTAATAATGTAGAAGATGTAGAATTATCCGAAGAGGAAGACGAAGTAGATGAAAGTGAAGACGAGGAAGAGGAAGAGGAAGAGGAAGAGGAGGACGAGGAAGGCGAACAAGATAAATTTTCTGAAGATGATTGAAAATAAAATATATTGCATGTAGAATGTAACAATATTTTGACTGTAGAATATAGATTAAGGTTGGAAAATTGACGAAGTAGATGTACCCATTAACGAATATATGTATTATATTTTGACTGTAGAATGCTTTGAGATATGCATCATATTTCGATTGTAGAATGTACTATATATTTGTGTTTCTCTATATTCATCATATGTTGTTATCAGATATGACAGGACGACGCAGAGGATTCGGTAGGTCCCGAGGTAGACAGAGTGCTCCTCCGGTACTGCCTACTGTTGGTTCCAGATCATCGTCGCCCAGTACTCCAGTATATCGATCACTCACATCTCCGACTATTGGGACGAGTAGTTCCTGGCTGGATAGTACACCCTCATCCAGCATTTCTTCTGCTGACGGAACCATAGGGACAGATGAGCATGTCGAGGATGTCGTGCCCACGTTGTCCCAGAATCAGCAAGATCCTCCATGCACACCTCCGGAGGAGACGATGACAGAGATTTGGGCCGACGGTACAAAGTAAGTCAATTAGATGGTTTAGTATATATTTGTGTTTCTCTTTATTCATCGTATATTGACTTTTTCAGTATTCTAAATTATTACCTCTGTATAAATATCGTCCATCGTCGGTTCAGAGACGCCTGGGCCAATTTCTGAGGAACAACTACGGTGGCCCTTAGATCAACTACTCTGAGGCTCCGGAGGAGAGGAAGGCATTCTGGTTTGCGCACTTCTAAGTAAAAGTATATTAAATAAATCTTCTAATTTATGCATATTATATAACTTATCCGTGATGATAACTTACTAAATTATTTATTGTAGCAAACGTATTTTTATCCTCCGCACCGGGCCGAGTTGATCGAGCGGCTCTTTCCTATCGTTGCCGCCAAGCTTATCCGAGATGCTCTGGATGACCAGAAGGCTCGTGATCGTGCTGGAAAATCGATCCAAGGTTGGATCACGCCTGAGCAGTGGACTGCGATGAGGGCTAGATTCGATGATCCAATCTACAAGGAAAGGTCTAAGAAGGCCAAGGCGGCTAGGCAGAATGTTGCCAAGTGGTGTGGTGGCTCAATTTCGATGACAGAATATTTCCTTCGTTTGGTATATTTTTTCTTTTAAAATATATTATTTTAATATAAGTACCATAAAATGGTACTTGGAAAAAATATTTAAGTTTAGTAATAAATAATATATTTTTAACAGGTACAGAGGGATGAGGATGCAAACATGGTGACCGTCTTCTTGGCCACCCATCGCAAGGACGAAAATCTCATTGATGAGAGGGCCTCGCAAACCTATGTAAGTATTACTTTACTTTGTGTTAATTTTAATATAAATTAGGCAATTATCGAGTTTCCAAACCTTTCTAGGTCGAGTATCTTAGGCTGCGTGAGCGGGCGACTGCTAGTGCACCTACACCTGGAGAGGCTGATACTTCGTCGCAGCCCGCTCTAGCTCCGTCGGCGGACGACCTGTGGGTGACCGCAGCTGGTGGTCTCCAGAGGGGTACGTACTACGGTACGGGCTTCTATGGCTCCCTGGTTGCGACGCAGTCATCTAGGGCCTCCCCGACAGCTGCGTATTCTACACAGCTCTCACAGTCGCAGCCCTCGCAGTCGTCGGCCAGAGTCCAGGAGGCCGTCTAGGAGGCCGTTGACCGTCAGATTGCGTCTCTCCGTGACGAGTTGCTGCGAAGTATGGAGGAGCAGCCCCGGTCCCAGCCGCAGGCAGACGATCCGATGCTCATCGCACGATTGGATATGCTTGATCGCAGCATGACGGAGCTCCGAGATTTGACAAATGATATTAGAGCCTCCAATGACCGTAACATCATGGAGCTGCAGGCGTCACAGATATCAATAGGCGAGAGGCTGACGATGATGCAGGATTCAATGGTTCATAGCAGTACGAGGCTGTTATCTACCATAGATTCTTACAACCAGCGACTCACAGACTTGGAGCGGGCACGGCCTCCTGGTGCGCCTACATCGACACAGACTCCACCGACGTCACTGCCTTCTCCATCAACATCGGTGTCGATTCCACGGGACGAGTATGAGCAGTCTTATCCTTCAAGCGCGCCGGTGGTCAGACTCCTACAGATCTGCAGTATTATAGTTAGTTACTGGATATTTATATTTTTTTTTATTTAGGATGCGATTGTATGGATATAAATTTGCCATATTCTTTACGTTTACGATGATATTTGCTGGATGCTTTCTTTTCTTCAAATTTTATTATATTATTCATATTTTAGTTTACAACTTATGACTGATACTTGGCCTATATTTACCCAGTGCACTAAAATTTTTCTCCTTGGTGTTGCTACTGTGTTCTTTATTCAATTATTTCTACTACTATCATATACCTGATAATGAACCCAAGGGGGTTGGTAAAATCAGAAATACAATTCAGTAATTTTTTATTTTTTTTGAAAATTAGCGACGTTTAGTGACGTTTAGCGATATACACTTACGTCGCTACTTACGTCGCTAATTAGCGATACTCTTACACATCACTAATTACGTCGCTAACGACGTCGCTAAAATCGTCGTTGTACGTCGCAAACTGCTGACATGGCAGTATTGTCAGGTCATTAAAGACGTCGGTGTGACGTCGCTATATAAGTCGCTAATTAGCGACGTTTAGCGACTTTAATAAACGTCGCTAATTAGTGACTCTGCGTCGCTAAACGTCGCTAAATTTAGCGACACATTAAAGTCGCTAAAAAATGTCGGCATAGCGACGTTTAGCGACGTTTTTTGTTTTAGCGACTTAATTTTTTTCGACTGCTTTCAAACGTCGCTAATTACGTCGCTAAACCATTTTAGCGATATTTTTTGGTTATTTAGCGACGTTTTTAGACGTCGCTAATTTGACTTTTCTGGTAGTGGTATATCTACAACCTCCTCCATTTTAGGAACTATTTTCTCGACATGCTTATCCTCCTGAAGGTCACCCTTACTACCATCAGCAGGCTAATGATCAGGGTTGGGAGCAACTCCATTTACTGGTGCCCCCAAAACTGGATCCTCTGCGATATCATCTGGAAACTGCTCGAAGCGAAATAACTCTAACTTAGGCAATTCCTAGCTTAGGCAATTCCTCAGCCTTAGAAGGCATCTTGAAATCCTGAGTGTTGTTTATGGTCTGATCCTCGATAAATACCACATCATTACTTCTATAGAGCTTTCTTTCCACTGGATCGTAGAGTCTATAGCCAAACTCATCCTGACCGTAGCCAACAAAGATGCACCGCCTCTTCTTTGGCTCAAGTTTGGATCTCTTATCCTTGGGTACATGCACGAAGGCCTTACAACCAAATACTCACAGGTGATTATATGACAGCTCTTTGCCGTACCATACTTTATCAGGAATATTACCCTGCAAAGGAGCACTAGGAGATAAATTAATAACATAAGAAGCTTTATAAAGTGCCTCACCCCAATAGCTGTCTGACAAGTTTTCTTCTGACAGCAAACATCGCAACCTCTCCATTAGCGTCTTGTTCATCTGCTCTGCTACATCGTTGACCTACGGTGTCTTTGATGGAGTCTTCTGGTGTCGTATCCCTTGCTCTCGGCAAAAAGCATCAAAGAGACCGATATAATCGCCGTTATTGTCCGATCGAACACATAGTAGCTTCTTGCCCGTCGTTCTATCAACATAGGCCTAAAACTCTTTGAAAGTGGACAACACCTGATCCTTGGTCTTTAAGGCATAGACCCAAACCTTTCTGGAACATTCATCAATAAATATTATAAAATAAGAAGTACTACCAATGGATTTTACCTTCATAGGATCGCAGACATCTGAGTAAATCAACTCGAGCAACGTCGTCTTCCTTGAACTTGGGTAACTTTAGAAAGATACCCTATTTTGCTTCCCCGCCAAACAATGCGTGCACTTCTCTAACTTTGTAGACTTTAGCCCTGGAATCACCTTCTTGTTCACCAATTTACTCATCCCCTTCTCGCTGATATGGCTGAGTCGCCTGTACCATAATTCAGTAGATGCATCAGTAGCTGCGTTAATCTCATGTGCCCCTTGTGCGCTCCCTTCTATATAATAGAGTCCCAACTTCTTGCTTCCTTTGGCAATCACCATCGAACCTCTAGAAATCTTCTACTGATTATTTTCGAAGAGACTGAAGAAATCCTCATCATCCTACCTTCCAACCGACACCAGGTTGAAACGGATATCTGGGATATGATGGACATCTTTGAGAACAATAACTGCGCCTGTCTTTGTCCTCAAATGCACATCTCCCAAGGCAATCGCCTTCGACACATCTCCATTATCCATCTTCAACACTCCAAAGTCGCCTATTGTGTATGTAAAAAATAGTGCCCTATTGTGAGATACGTGTGCTGAAGCACCTGAGTCCACCAGCCAAGAGTTATCATCGCATACGAGGTTTATAACTACCTCATCACCTACAATGATCATGTCGCCTCCATGTGTCGAGGCTGCCACTGTAGTGTTCTTACTTTGCTTCCCCTTGTCGTCCTTCTTCTCTTTCTTTCAAGCGAAACAGTTCCGCTTGATGTGGCCATTCTTGCCACAATGGTAACACTTCGAGTCCTCGTACCGACCATTGGACCTTTTCTTGCTTTTGTCTCTGTCATCGCCTGGACCCCTGCTTTTACCCCTTCTGCGGCTCTCTGAAACAAGCATCTCTGAGTGGAATGTGGATGAAGTACCCTGCGAACGTCTCTGTATGTCTTCATTCAGTAACCCGCTCTTGGCAAACTCGAGACTGACCACGCCTTTCGGAGCAGAAGCGATCATAGACACTCGTACGGTCTCCCACGATTCTGGCAATATACACAGCATTCATAGTGCATGAACCTCGTCATCGAACTTGACTCCCATCAAGGATTGCTGGTCAACCATGTCCTGGAACTCACTCAAGTGATCCATAATTGACGTCCCATCTTTGTACTGCAGACCCATCATCATCTGGATCAAGAATAATTTATTTACTGCGGTCTTCTTCGTATACAAATATTTTAGCTTATCCTACAGTGTCCTCGCGTGCTCAATACTGGCAATATGGTTGTACACGTTCTCGTCAATGAACTGCCTGATGTACCCACACACCTGTATATGCTCAAAATTTCAGTCCTCTTCGGATTTGTCACTGGGTCTCTTGGAAACAAATACCGGCAGATGCCGCTTCTTGACAAATAACAGATCCTTCATCTTGCTCCTCCAATAATGATAGTTGGTACCATTCAGGTTTACCATGTGCCCCGGCTTCGCGTCCATCTCTCCTCCCTAGTTTGCGTGTCAACTCCTGACACCCTTCTGAAATTCCAGAACCTAGCTCTGATACCACTTTGTTGGGAACGAAAGTGCGGAAACCGTTTTCCAAACCAGAGAGTACCTGCGAGAGAACTGAGAAAAACGCACAAACCAAAAATGCCAAACACAGAGATTTTTGACGTGAAAAACCCTTGCGGAAAAAATCACGGGACGATCAGAGTACAACCCTAAAAAATCTCCACTAATGGAATAAGAAATACACCGACTCCTTACAAACTTCTCACCGATCTAAACGGATCACCACAACTCTTTTGGAGCCGAAAATAGATTATAACCACGAAGAAGAAAGACAACAAAAAATACCCGAAACTGATTTTCTTCTTTGAAACAGCCTCCAATCATTCTTTCTCCTCTCCAATGTTACAATGACACTCTTGCCTCCTTTTCTCTCATCGTTGCTATTTTTTATTTTATTTTTAGAGAGAGAGATGTATTTTATGGCCATGCGACACCTATATATAGCCTCAAACTCACAATTAGCATTCCTATTATATATAGGAATATCCAATCCAAATACAAATCCATTGACATATTCCTATTATATGTAGGAATATCCAATCCGAATCCATTGAAATATACTATTATATTTAGGAATATTCAATCCAAATAAATTGAGGTATTTCTATTATATGTAGAAATACTCAATCCTATTCCAGAATATTTTTCACATAGGTTGGGAACCCACCCACTCCAACATATACAAGTACAATAGTGATAGACTCATAATTAAATTACGAAGTTCTCTTGAAAAAATTTCAGTTATTTCTCATCTTCAATTTCAATATTTTGCATGTTGCTTCCAATAAACAAAAAACAGTAGTGTATTTCTTTGTGCAATTAGGATGGAATTATAAGATCGAGTTTAAAAGCTGGCAGAAAAAAAATGTAGTAGAGGGGCGAACCCCATATTTTGTTTATAATAAAAAATATATATACAGAGATCTGGATCCGAAGATGAGATTGTCTTTTTTATTAATTGTAATGCTTCTTGACATTGTTTTGATTGTGCGAATACGTGGATGCAGATTGGTTTGTACTTATGTTCATGGAATTTAACATCATTGCTGATCTCTCGATTGGTTTGTCTACTTGTTGATCCTACATACAGGAGGATTCTCATTTATCATTGGACTTAATATATGCTCCATATTACTCTTAGAATGAGACTTACAAACGATTCAAAATTGAACTGTCTAAGTCGTATGTAAATATTTTACTAACTTTTTTTAAATAATTAATTAGTTAACTATATAATATTATTTATTTATAACTAAATAATTCTAACTCAAGTGGTGAAGGTGAAAGTTTTTTTTTTTTTTGCTTCAGTTCGATTCCTAGAAATGACAGTATTTATATTAGTTTTTTATTTTATTTTATTTTTTTATAATTTTTTTACACACGTGCAATATACGTGCACGTCACTAGTAAGTTTAAAGGATCTCAGGTCGAAGCTGAGTATTATTCCGCTATGCAGAGTAACTTAGATACTTCCGATTTGTATACTGATAGGATATGGGTGGTAGGAACAGGTCATGTATTCAATAATATCGTTCTAAAGTTTAATTCAAGAAAAAGAAGAAGTTATGTACGTTTTCAGGTCACGTATTATGAAGTTTATTAATATTGGCAATTTATGTATAGACTAAGTATTTGTCAAAATAAAGATTATATGTGACGAATTCGAGTGACACTTGTGATTACGAGTGAGACACATAAGAGCCCTAGCTGAGTGACAAAAAATTGGTGGATCGAGCCACAGAGATGTATTATTTTTTCTATTTATAAATGGTGGGAGTGGAGGGACAGTTGGCACAAAAGACATACAACACAACGTGCACAAAGTCCCGAGCGTTATGTCAGACATCTAAAAAAATAATTATATGTGTATTACAGTTCTTAGATGTTTGCGATGTTTGGTTTATGTTAATATTATATGTATGTTTGTTCGGTAACAGAAAAAATGAAGCATATTATATAATTATATATAAACATAATTTTTAAAAAATTATCAGCTATTATTGACGGTTTTAAAATATCAAGAAATATCAATATACTACTACAAAATAGTCTTTTTGATGGTTTTTCACTGTTATCTAGATCGGAGTCAAGAAAAATCACACTTTATTCTGGCGGTTTTGTTTTTATTTTCTTGACTTTTTTTTTTTCTTGACGGTTTTAAACATCGAGAAAAAACAAAACTGTCAAAGATTAATTTAGGGTTTTCTTGAGATGACAGAAGCTGAACCATCTAGAATTCGAAGAACATTTCTTGACGATGGAAAACTGTCAAAAATATTATTTTTCTTGTAGTGTCAAGTTTTGCTTACTGTAGAATTAAAAACAGGTTTAAAATACCAAAAGTGGACAGTCTAAGTCGTAACACTAACAAAGGAGCGGAGGAATGGATGGGAGTTCAAATTTGAGATCATCTTTGATGCTAATAGTCCAAGATAGAAATTGTTATTAATGACCGATCTTTAATGTAAAAAAAAAAAAAAAAAAACCAAAAAAAAAAACCCTCAAAATAACAAATACTTCTCTATTCTCAAATAAAAAAAATTTACTTTTCTTAGCTAACGATGGTAAACCAAGAAAATAAACAAATTAATTTTGGGTGTCTGACCTCTAGAAGTAGAGCCAAAGTTTGGTGAATGCATTTCAGGACCCCTGTTATGTCAAAGGAAATTACCTTTAATAATCAAAACTATATAAATATTAAACTTTAATAGACAAAAAAAGCGCAAGTTAAAAAGAAAAGAAAAAAATGGACTCTTCTCTCCTTTCTGAAATGTCAAAAAAAAAAAAAAAAAAAAACACACACACACACAAAATGCTTTATATAAGGCCGAACACTCTCTCCCTAACACTTCTCATTCTGTCAATACTTATTACCAATAGATCAAAAAAGACGAGGACTTTTCCGATTTCCATGGCAGACGATTTCGACGCCGGGATATGTAGCGGCAGCTGGTGGAACACCACAAAGATCAGTAGCAACGGTGCTATGGGTGCAGCTGCAGTGTCTTGTTCGTCCGCTATCAATGACACCAGCGGCTGCAGCAGCAGCAGCACCGGAGTAGCCTTCAGCTGGCTGTCGACTGCAGATGTTGTCGAACCCGCGGGAATTAGCTCCGCCTCTTTGCCATTCTCCGGTTTCGGTGGGCTCTCTCATGCTCCCCCCATCAACTGGAACAACCAAACCTTACTGTAAGTTACTCTTAATTCTCTCACTCTAGTACTACTTAGTCATCAAATCAAACAGTTGTTAGTTACTCTTTCCCTCTCTATTCCATGCAGTAGTTCTAGCACTGACCCAAGAGATACTAGTTTCCATAACAACATGCTACAAGAACCCCTCCTCACTTACGATCATCAATTCCACATGAGCCCACTAGAAATCAACCAGCAGCAGTTCTTGATGCCGCAACAACAGTCCGATTTCCCGCTGATGTTACAGGGGCTCTTCAATCCGAAGCCGCCGCCGCCGCCGCCGCCTGGCTCTTCTTCGTTTCCGATGGGAAACAAGTACCAGCAGGCAAGTCCCATCAATGATCCGTTGCTCAAGTACTCTTCGCCTTTGAAGCAGCAGCAGTTGAATAGTGTTAATCACTTGCAGTTCTCCAACAACGCGCCTTACTGGAATCCTTCTGCCGCGGTTATCGGAGAAGCGAAATCGAGCATCTATCCGTCTCCAGCATCTTTGCAACAATTTGTCACTACTACAAAGGTACTAAATGTTATTATGATTAGGGTTTCCGGCAGCTCTCTTTGGTTTTCAGTTTAATGCAACTAGTTTGTTTGATTTTGTCTCTCTTTTTTCAGTCAAATACCGATTCTGCAACAAAGAAGAGCAGCAGCAGCAGCAGCAGCAGCAGTTGCAGCGAGGCTTCACTAAAGAAGCCTAGGATCGATAAGCCGTCGCCACTGCCAGCCTTGAAAGTACGGCCGGGCTTGGTCCGATGAAGATCCTCAATATAGATTTTCTTGTTGTTCGTAATTCTTTTTAGACATGGATGATAACTTT
Organism: Iris macrosiphon; assembly: GCA_036927795.1. Classification (NCBI taxonomy): domain Eukaryota; kingdom Viridiplantae; phylum Streptophyta; class Magnoliopsida; order Asparagales; family Iridaceae; genus Iris; species Iris macrosiphon. Next base: position 196,702,612 of record JAYESA010000009.1, on the reverse strand, counting down.
AGGGTTCTTGGCGCTTTGTAGGTCAGGAAAGAGAAGTTAGGAGACAGAATCACAGCACTCCAGCAACTAGTTTCTCCTTTTGGTAAGGTATGCAAATATTCTTCTTTTATTTTTATTTTTTTCTCCTTTTAGTATTAATTATTTGTTTTTTAACATTAGTAGTGACTCAAATCTTTTCTTGTTTTTCTTAGACCGATACCGCATCAGTTCTTCACGAGGCGATCCAATACATCAAGTTCCTCCACGATCAAGTCAATGTAAGTCGTACAATCCTAATTCGTCGATGATCAACAACTCGACATGTTTCCCATTTTCTAAAGATATGTAACATCTTAATTTTATGTGATTTAGATGTTAAGCACCCCATACTTGAAGAATGGGAATCTCATGCAACACCAACAGGTAGTAAAATCACCTAGCATCATTTAGTAGGAGTTAGGGGTGGGTATATATAATCAAGCTTCATTGTCCTCTTACTACACGCACATTCTTCCTGTAGAGCTCGGATAAGTCGAAGGATGGCGAGGGCACGAAGCAAGGCCTCCGAAGCCGAGGGTTGTGCCTGGTGCCAATGGAGAGCATCTACCCAGTCGCGAGCGAGACGATGGCAGATTTCTGGACACCGACCTTTGGAGGGACTTACAGGTAGAGGGAGGAGTACTAAGGCATTGGAGGAGAGAGTCAGATGATGCTCTAAGAATTATTTCAAAGCTAGTATTGAAATAATATAGAGTATTATAGGAGGGGGGGAATTCGAAAGGAAGAATACACCCTATACCTCGCTAATTTGCACTTAAAATACCTTCGACTTTAACATCTTTCGCATCTTGCTACCTTGTACTATTGCTTTGCTACCTTAAAAATAAAATTTAACCTCACACTTTATTGCTTAAAATTTTGATTTGTTTAATTTTTGGTATATAAAAAAAATTATCAAGTGTAACATAGGATAGTTAACTGCACGAGCTCGTAAATTTAGAATAATTGTGGGTACAAGAGCGGAACTTAGTATAGGGGCTCGAGAGGACTCGAGATAAAATAAAAAAAATAAAGAAAACCTTTTTTCTCTATATTTTTTAGTTTTTTGAATTTTTTTTTTATATATATGAATCTGTTCCCACCTAGTCCATCCTAATTCAAATCAGTAGAACTTGAATTTTTGGTTCTGTCCTTAATGGGTAGGGCACTGCAAAAGAGGGAAAAACGAAGGTATTTAAGCGCAACCTGACCCTTTTAGTTTTAGTCATCACGAAAGAGGAAAGGGAGAGAAAGGAGTGGAGGAAAAGAAGGGTGGTGGCCCTTCAAAGACGGACAATAAAGAGATGATGTGAGGCTGGCAATGAGAGGCTCTCGAGGAGGAGGAGAATAATCATACTGTACTGTGTATGTTTATGTATTAGCAGAAGATGAACAGCTGCTAAATTTGGGAAAGAGTTTGCTGAATTTAGCAGTAAAAGGGGTGAGGGGGAGGGGGAGGGGGAGGGGGAGGGAGAGGGAGGGAAAGGTTTGTGGGTCATGTATCTATTTCATATGTTTCCTTTGTGTCACCATCTCTTTTTCCTTCTTCTTTGAAAATGATGGTAATTAATAATCGTAATAGTAATAATAATAAGGGAAACTTGAGTTCAAGAGTGTGTATGGTGGTTTCTTATAGTGGAGTCAAACTTTTATTTTCCGATTTATATTTATTTATTTTGAAAGTGATAGTGGATGTCAGAGGGTTCGCTTGACCCTCATTTACATGTATTTGATTAGTGCATTATGCTTACAACAGGATCATCACTTGTTGACGAAAGTCATCGGATAAGAACAAGAGTTGCATAATTTTTTAAAAAGTATTTGTAAGACATCTTTTGTTTCATTTCTTTTTGAACAACTTTCATCCGTCAGTCGATCAGTTGATCAGTTACAGTCGAAGGGTCTAGCTCAAATAATTCTCCAACTTTTACATATATGTGCAAAAAATACCTTGAAAACATATCATCTTTCACTTGTATATATTATTCTGAACTATTTTCTAGTTTAATATTCAAAAATTTAATAAATATATAATCAGTAGCGTCGCTATAGGTTGCCCCTTCGGATTTTAATTTTTTCTATATAGATTGTCGGATATTAGATTTTATTTAATTAATTATTTATTTATATAAATTGTATTCATATCTATCTTATATAACACAAAAAATAATATCCGACATGATAATGTAAAAGAAAAATTAGGTAGCTTGCACTACCAGAAAAAGTCAAATTAGCGACGTTTAAAAACGTCGCTAAATAACCAAAAAACGTCGCTAATTACGTTTAGCGACGTAATTAGCGACGTTTTAAAGAAGTCGGAAAAAAGCAAGTCGCTAAAAGAAAATTCGTCGCTAAACGTCGCTATGCCGACGTTTTTTAGCGACTTTAATGTGTCGCTAAGTTTAGCGACGTTTAGCGACGCAGCGTCACTAATTAGCGACGTTTATTAACGTCGGTAATTAGCGACTTATATAGCGACGTTACACCGACGTCTTTAATGACCTGGCAATACTGCCATGTCAGCAATTTGCGACGTACATCGACGATTTTAGCGACGTCTTTAGCGACGTTACACCGACGTCTTTAATGACCTGGCAATACTGCCATGTCAGCAATTTGTGACGTACAACGACGATTTTAGCGACGTCTTTAGCGACGTCATTAGCGACATGTAGCAACATCGCTAATTAGCGACGTATTTAGCGACGTATATTAACGTCGCTAAACGTCGCTAAAAACGTCGCTAATTTTACAGAAAAAATAAAATACTGAATTGAATTTCTGGGTTTGCCAACCCCCTTGGGGTAAAAAAGAATAATGATTGTGTGTGTATGTGTCTCATACTACATGTAGTGTAGCAGTGTTGACAGGGATGTATAGAGGAATAAACACTGTGACTGTTAGTAGGTTCTGTGTGGTGTGATCAGCTTATGTGCCATGAGGGGACTCGAGCATGTAGTAGAAATAATTGAATAAGGGACACAGTAGCAGCAACAAGGGGGGAAATTCTAGTGCACTGGGTAAATTCAGATCAAGTATCAGTCATCAGTTGTAAACCAAAATATATTAGGAACTGTGTGAATATCAGTGAATTAAGACAATACTATATGTGTTCTGTGTTGGTCTTAATGTGCTCAGAGATAGGGAGAGAGTGTGTGTTTTATAATTCAGTGTGTTTGAGTTTGTACAGGGACTGTGGTTGGCTTGATACTCGAATTAGAGAGTATCAGAGATAGGGGTGAGTGAAGCCTGGAGGGAAGTAAGGTGTAGGCTTTATTTTACCTGCTGATTATTATGCGAGTAGGTAGTATGAGAGCTTGAGCAGTGACTTGCACTGCAGTGAAGTAAAGGGAAGTATTGCAGCACAGGTAGCAGAGGTGGAGATGCACAAATATGCATTATAGGAGTGTTTTGACTGTACCAGTATGAGGAAGATACTGAGTTGAGATGCAGCAGCACTTATGATGGGGGAAACTTAGGCTAACAAGTTGCAACTTGTATCATTGAACTGGAAAAAAATAGGGAAAAATAGGCAATGAACACTCAACACCGATAAAATAACATATTTAATATGAATAATATAATAAAATTTGAAGAAAAGAAAGCATCCAGCAAATCTCATCGTAAAGAATATGGCAAATTTATATCCATACAATCGCATCCTAAATAATAAAAAAATATAAATATCTAGTAACTAGCTATACTACTGCGGATCTGCAGGAGGCTGACCACCGGCGCGCCTGAAGGATAAGAACTGCTCATACTCGTCCCGTGGAATCGACACCGATGTCGATGGAGAAGGCAGTGACGTCGGTGGAGTCTGTGTCGATGTAGGCGCACCAGGAGGTCGTACCCGCTCCAAGTCTGCGAGTCGCCGGTTGTAAGAATCTATGGTAGATAACAGCCTCGTACTGTTATGAACCATTGAATCCTGCATCATCGTCAGCCTCTCGTCCATCGATAGCTGTGATGCATGCAGCTCCATGATGTTGTGGTTTGTCGAGGCTCTAATATCATTTGTCAAATCCCGGAGCTCCGTCATGCTGCAGTCGAGCATATCGAATCGTGCGATGAGCATCGGATCGTCCGCCTGCGACTGGGACCGGGGCTCCTCCTCCATCCTTTGTAGCAACTCGTCACGGAGAGACACAATCTGACGGTCAACGGCCTCCTGGACGGCCTCCTGGACTATGGCCGACGACTGCGAGGGCTGTGTGGAATGCGCAGCTGTCGGGGAGGCCCTAGATGACTGCGTCGCAACCAGGACACCAAAGGATCTCGTACCGTAGTACGTACCCCTCTGGAGACCACCAGCTGCGGTCATCCACAGGTCGTCCGCCGACGGAGCTGGAGCGGGCTGCGAGGAAGTACCAGCCTCTCCAGGTGTAGGTGCACTAGCAGTAGCCCGCTCACGTAGCCTAAGATACTCGGCCTAGAAAGGTTTGGAAACTCGATAATTGCCTAAGTTATATTAAAATTAACACAAAGTAAAGTAATACTTACATAGGTCTGCGAGGCCCTCTCATCAATGAGATTTTCGTCCTTGCAATGGGTGGCCAAGAAGAAGGTCACCATGTTTGCATCCTCACCCCTCTGTACCTGTTAAAAATATATTATTTAGTACTAAACTTAAACATTTTTTCCAAGTACCATTTTGTGGTACTTACATTAAAATAATATATTTTAAAAGAAAAACATACCAAACGACAGAAATGTTCCGTCATCGTACCACACCACTTGGCAGCATTCCGCCTAGCCGCATTGGCCTTCTCAGACCTTTCCTTGTAGCTCGGATCGTCAAATCTAGCCCTCATCGCAGTCCACTGCTCAGGCGTGATCCAACCTTGGATCGTTTTTCCAGCACGATCACGAGCCTTCTGGTCATCCAGAGCATCTCGGATAAGCTTGGCGGCAATGGTAGGAAAGAGCCGCTCGATCAACTCGGCCCGGTGCGGAGGATAGAAATACGTTTGCTACAATAAATAATTTAGTAAGTAAGCATCACGGATAAGTTATATAATATGCATAAATTAGAGGATTTATTTAATATACTTTTACCTGGAAGTGCGCAAACCAGAATGCCTTCCTCTCCTCCGGAGCCTCAGAGTAGTCGATCAACTAACCATATGTGACATCTAGTTATTCAATTCAGCTGAGTAGCTTAGAACTTTTCATATTGTAAGTAGACAGCTAGTTACCCAGTTAAGCATACATGTCTATATGTGTGATAAGTTAAAGGATAGACTAGCTAAGCATATGTGACAACTTTTTACTTTGCAGGCTCACTATGCTATGGCAAGAGCCCTAAATGTTGTACAAACACCTCATTCTTATGGCAATCTAATGCGCCTCACAAGAGCATCTGAACTTAAGGTATAAATTCCTTGGGGGTTTTTTTTTTGTAAAATATCTATTAGTTGTATACGTCAATTTTCAATTTTTCATTCTAAAGCCCATTAATTTCTTTTAGTAGTGTTACTGATTCCTACTTCTTACTCCGGGTGTTAAAATCTGAGGTTAAAACCTTCCATTAACCTTTTGCAAGACCTCAGGTCTAAGTATGCTATAGGAAAATCCTTTTTTTGCAATAACTATTTGTACATTCTTCTACTTAACTTCTACAGGACCTAGAGAAGTTGCTAGAGAAGAATTTTCTTCAGCAGAGAGAAACTTGAGGTGCTTTTCTATGATTGTCCTATAGATTTATTTACAACCATTACTTAATCATTGTCTTACAGATTTATTTGCAATGGTTTTCAACTGTTAGTGTGTGTCAGGTCGTGTCGTATCATGTCGTGTCGTGTTAGAGAGAAAGAGAGAGAGAGACAGAGAAAGGAGACAGAGAGAGGAGCTCACCGAGGAGGAGAGCCGGAGGAAGGACGCCGGAGGGAGAAGGGGAGCCGGAGGAAGGAGGAGCTGACGACTGAGGGGGGAGGGCGCGGCCGGAGGGGGGACGCCGGGAGGGAGGATGGGAGCCGGAGGGGGGGGGGACGAGGCCGGAGGGGGGTCGCCGGAGGAGTAAGGGAGCCGGAGGAAGGAGGAGCGCCGGGAGAGATTTCAAATTTGGGAGAGGGAGAGAGAGAGATCGAAGGAAATGGGGGGAACACCAGCCCTAAATAAAAAATTTAGCGACGTTTTTAGCGACTCCAATAATGATGTCGCTAACTAGCGACGTTAGAGACATCTTTAGCGACGCCAATAATGACATCGCTAATTAGCGACGTCCTTAACGTCGCTAATGACGTCGCTAAAAGTCTAATAATAAATACGTCGCTAAATTAGTCGCTAAATAAAAATATTAGCGACGTTTAGCGACCTTAATTGAACTTACGGCGACTAATCTTTTAAAAACTGAATAAAAGTCGCTAAACGTCGCTAATTAGCGACGTCTAGCGACGTTTTTACCTGGAGTCGCTAATTTATATTATATTAGCGACATTTTTTGTTTACGTCGCTAAAAAATGTCGCTAATCTCGCTTATTCTAGTAGTGATGTATGTCTTTTCTAACTTCAAAATATATTATATGTTACCATCAACAAACTTGTTTATTATTGAAGAACTGAAAAACACTTCATCAGGATTTCTACAAAGTTAGACTTGGTGGTTAAGAAAAATCAGCACTAACAAATGTATTTTTCAGAAATATATATATACAAGCTTTTGCTTCTGTTTTCTCTTGTTCCCCACCTTCCAACGTCCCTATTTTAGTAGAAATATGATGCCACATTGTCCAATTCTACCTAGTTATTTTATATCAATTAATTATAACTTTTATTTGGAACAGTTCATTTAAGTATATTGCGCTCCTATGGAGCCTAATGATCCGTCCTCTAGTTTATTAGTTTTTTTTTATCTAGCCACATGAAAATGTCTGCGAAAGAAAGCAATTGAAATGAATATCATTGTCTAGATAACATATGAGTCAATTCAACTTTGACCCAGTTGGTATTCGAGGTATATCTTTAATTTTTAAATTAAAAACTGGTGTATGTGACTTTGAGATGGATAACGGTTAGATTTAAACGCAAATAGTCTCATTAAAACTCTTATTACAATTGATTATAGTGGTAACACATTTCTAACTTGGACTCAACCCAATTAATGGATTACTTAAACCTAAATTGATATGTGAACCATAACGTTCATATTCGTATCCATTAATTGGGTTGATATTTTATATTCTTCCGATAATAATTAATTCAGTAATAGTTTATCAGATTTATTTTTAATATATAATACATTTGAGATAATAAATATATATTTATTATAATTTATTGTTATTTTAATATTAAAATTTAAGCTTCCGACATAAAAAAAATAAATTATGGCTACGCTACTGTTTATAGTTAATGAAACATGGTGACTATAACTACAAGTCATTACAAGTCTTTTAATGAAATGTGACAAAAAGTTATAATGCATGCAAAAAGGTGGTAAAGATACCAACAAAATATTTTCCATTAAACTGCCATGTAATTACCAGAATCATAATCTTAGTTAAACAAAATATTTTGATTCAAAACATTATTTATGCATTGTTTTTATATAGTTTATGCTGAAAGAAAGCAATACATTAGTCCTGCAATTTAGACAGGCATGAATGATCCTAATATATTTAACAATTATTTAAAATAAATTAACAAACAATAAACATGTTTTCATTTCACCTACTTTATCTAAACGATTACATCTCAGTTATTGAGTTTTGAATGAATGGAAAGATGGCATCAACCTTCAGAAACATAACCTTCAATCAATCATTGGTAACAAATATTGGGAGTTGTGATCCGACTGACTGATCACACATCTCTTTCACAATATCTAATGGAAAGTTAGAAAAAGAATAAATTGCTTGGTCAAAACCTGGAGTTTTAACTCAGTGAAAGCCACTTTTCCTCCGAGAAGGGGAAAAAAAAGTGAGGAAAACAGGTTTACAGAACTTGGTGTCAGTCATGCTACTCTGGCATTATCTGCCATTAGCTGGCTTGATGCCACAGAAAAAAAAAAATAATACTATATGTAAAAAAAAATTCACCTGGAGTAAATGTAGGTGCCAAGTCAAAATTGTTTTTTTTTCTTTCATTTTCTTATGTTTGTTCTTCTTTTATATGTGTGAAATTTTCTATTTGTCTTTGCATTAAAGATTCTCACTAGTTTAAATGTAACATATGCTAAAAGAAGCTGATCAGGTACCAGACATAACCATGGAATAAGATTCTACTTTAGTCTAGTAGGATATTATATTTTATAACAAAGAAAGTAAATAGTTAATTTTGCATTAATTTGATAAAAAAGAAATTAAAATTCTAGATGGAGAGTGGCCGTATAATGCAAATAGTTGTGCGAATAATTATAACTCAACAGAACTAATGTCACAAGAAATCCTGTGGATAATTGTTGTATATTAGTCTCTTCTTTTGAATTTTATAAGTGGAAAAAAATAATGCACAAGAGCGTTTAACAATGCTCCAAGGGTCTTCTTGGATGATTATGAGGTGTTTTTTTAAAGTAACGGTTATGAAAAATTTAATTTTATGTGATTTTAAGTAGCGACTTTTAAAAGAGTTCAGTCCATGTTTGATTATTCATTAACGAATGGCTTTGAATTTTTTTTACAAGAATAATATTATCTATACGTCTATATATAAACAAAAGCTCTTTCAAATTTTTATTCGGATGACGAAGCCTGCTTGATGCAGAAGTTCACATAAATATGGACTTATATTATTTTGCAAACAATTGCCAAGCAAAGCAATGATATAATTTGGAAATATATATGGACCTATATTATTTCATGTGTTCGCAAGAATTTTGCAAACAACAACGAACAAGGTTGCCACTATATAATTTGTGCAAAGCAATGATATTGGCACGGGATTGTCCACAACTTTTGCTTGACAATTGTAGGACCATAGACCAACAACATCCTCACCATTTAATTTGTACAAAGCAATGATAACTGTACAAGATTGGCCACAACTTTTTGTTTGGCAATTGTTGGACTGGGTCGCAGTTTTCAACAATGGTTAGAAACACGAAAAATAATAGAAACGATTTTCTAGATGAAGCTAAGAGAGATTTTAAAACTTATCAGAGAAATTAGTCATAGTTGAAGGGAGTAGAAGACAATCAAATACGAGGAAAAAAAAAATATGATAAGATATTTATAGTTATAATTATATATATTTGGTGAGGATATAAATAAACTAAAATAATAAAAATTTTCAAAACTCATCGATTTGTGGTGTTTATAAAGACTTCCAAAATTACACTACACCAATTTTGGAAGGTTTTGAGCTGGGAAATGCAATGAATGTCATTTGCATATCGGAGAAACTCGAAGTATCGACGCAGGAGACTTTGCCGAGTCCCGGGGGAAACTCAAACCGTGTTTGGTCCCACGGGGGGAATTCACACCGTGTTCGGTCCCCCTGGGCTCAAAATTTGCTGGCACAAAAAATCAGAGTCCGGTCCGAAACTCGGTTTGAATTTATTTAAGTGGAGAGAAGAATGGACAAGTGTAGAAGTATGGAAAAGAAGCAGCCATCTGACCGACGTCCAAGCGCCCCCCCCAATTAAAAAAAACTCATATGGATCGCACGGATACCGTGCGGCCCAGAAAAGGAACACACATGCAGTCCGATGCAGCCAAGCTCGGCTCGACACCAAAGATGTTGGTGGTCCACTTCGACCAACAAGTATTCGATGACATGCTCTCCCGGAACAGCACGAGTCCTTCTCTAAGGCAAGCAAAGCCCAAGAAGACTCGCAGGACGTAGGTGGCCAAGGTCGTTGCGCCTCACCAAACTGTGGAGCGTCCGCTCCCGTCTCTCTCCCAACTGCAAGGACCGCACATCATGCGGCCACTTTCTATGCAATAGCCTCTTCCAGCCAAAATGGTGCTCCCCACTCGAGGATCTATAAAACATGGGTGGTCAAGGCCACTGCGCCCCACCCTGCTGCGGAGTAGACGCTTCCAGCCTCTCTCTCTGTTGCCAATGACGGTCGTCGGACGAACACCCATAACGTCCATATCTATACGACATCCAAGGCTGACGCAGAAAATGTTTAGCACCCAGACTCTGTTAGAGAAAAATACTACGATGTTAGACGTCCTGGTGTTGAGGTAGCTTCGATGCGGCCAAGGACGAGGTCTCATTAGACTGCCCATGCGGCAGCAACTCACAACCGCAGACAGCAGGTCGCATGCGGCCCCAATAACAAGAAAACCTCTGTTTTTGACCGTATCTCGTACGGCTCATATCCTATGTGACCCACTGAGAATGGTGGAAATCCAAAGCTGGACTCTTCATACTACGTGCCTGTGATAGCTAAGCTGAAGAAGTCCAGGGCAGTACGAGCCGGTCAGGCTCAAGCAACTGCTCATACGGCCGACCGCCAACAAGCATTGCTAGTTATTATGCGAGCCTCTGGCGGACAGTTGTACAAGACTGACCCATATATCCAGCCCACAGGGACCAATTGTAAAACCCCTAATCCTAAAAACCATAAATTTTTTTTATTTATTTAATTAATAATTTAATTGTAGTAATTATGGGCTAATTAGGAGAAATAGATTTTATTTAATTTTTATTCTAGGTGTTCGTGCACTTAGGGATTGATGGAGCCATTATCAATTTTTCTAATTTATTCCATATAGGAGACCCTGTGGACGACTGACATATTTATTGTATGCACCAATATAAATTACTCGAATTTTATATATACATATATATATATATATATATATATATATATATTGGTATATATATTTATATATATAAAGTCTATTAATAGAAAAGAATAAGGGAAATAGTAATAAATTATAATTATAATAAATATACTAGTGATAATAATAAATATACTAATAATAATTATTATTAATATTATAATAATAATAATATTATTATTATTATTAGTAATAATATTAATGTTAATAAATAGTTGAGAAAAGAAAGAAATAAAATTAGAAAGAAGGAAAAGAAAATAGAAATGAAAAGGATTAAGAATAAAAGAAAAAGAGATTAAAAACCAACCCAAAACCCATTAGCAAACCCGACCCACTAATACTATAACCCAAACCCTTAAGTAAAACCCCCCATGCTGCTTAACTCCCAGAGCCCAGGACCCTCCCGCATCTTCCATCTCTTACTCTCTCTCGCAATATATATATATATATATATATATATATATATATATATATATATATATATATATATATATATATATATATATATATATCACATCTAAACCTAACCTTAACCCTAGCTCTCTCCATCCCGCCGCTGACCACCTCCTAGGCTTGTCGCCGCCGCCGCCGGAGGAGCACAGTCCGCCGACCGCCGCGACCAACCCCGGCCGACCGCGCGAGCACCACGCACTGCAACATCAGAACTAGGCATCGACGTATCCCTGTTCAGGACCTATTTTCCGTCACCTCGGTGAACCAAACTCGACCCCGTCTTCACCGGTATGATCCTCACTTAACCCTCTCGAATATTTGTATGATAGTAGACCTCGAACAACGCGTAATCCTAGGCAAAAATAGCGTCAAAGTTGGCAAAAAAGATACTTTTTGGGTATCGCAGAAAGCTGCGTTGACCACCTATGTTCCCGGATTCGTATCTCCCACCACAGAGATCCGAATCTAATTTTTCTTTTTGGTATGCGGAGACCAATTGACCTAGTTTAATTTTTGTTAATTAACATTAGATTATTAACTACTGTAGGTAGAATTATATTCGTTGAAAAATCCCAAAAATATACTTTTTTCAGATTTTCAAAAGTTGTAAAACAGAGCGCACCCCGTCAAAAGGGACCGTCCCGCCATGTACCAAGTGTACCAAACTGTGCGTACAGTATACTCGGACACGTGAGAGTTTGCAGAAATTGATTCGGACGCGTGTGCGCGTCGAAATTAGCCCGTATCCGCAGACAATCCCCGTGTCGTAACTTTTGCGAAAGCCGTGCGTATTTTGTGCACGCTCGTCAGATTACGACAAAACTTACGCCACTGGACTCGTGGTAACGCGCTAGTCCTGTGAACCAATTTTTACATAATTCTAAGAAAGTTGACCAAGTCGCCAATTGGCGGGCCCTATTATTGACTTTTTAGGCGAATTTGTGTTCGGCTCACCGAAAGTCAAAATTGGATGTACCGTTGAGTTCGTATTAACATTTAGAATTGGTTTGACTTATAATTTGTCCCATTTAGAGACCTTTACCCTTGGCACACTTTTCGGTGTAAAGTGGGCCACACGTGGACCCCGCTTTGATCCGAAATTACCGTTTTGTTCCTGTGTCCAAATTGGACGAAAGGAAAGTGCTTGCTAGCTATTTTGCTTATTCTGGAAACGTTGGTGATGTTTATTTCAGCATCAGGAAATATTTGTTTTGAGACCATAGCTTTTGATCCTGTGTGTTGGACTTTTGGACGTTACACTTTGCAGCTTTCTTACCAGACAAGATACCTTGCCAAATTGCTTACAGTATTTTGCATGCTTAGTATATTTTTGTATATTTATTACATTTCTGTTTATTCATTGCATGTGTAGTTTCTTTCAGTCATTACTATATATTAGGTATGTTGACACACACTTGACATTTAGTATCATGAGAGGACAATCAGTAGGCGTATGGGCTTTAACCACTCTGATAAACCGTAGTAACTAGCACGCACTATAGTGGTCGTGTCCGATGGTCGCTACCCCCGAGGTATGTCGATTGATGGAGTCACGAGGGTCGCTACCCCCGAGGTATGTCGGCTGATGATGTCTAGACGGGTGTGTGAGTTGTGAGACTTAGATCGAGTAACCTACCTTTGCCCATACGTCAAAAAGTTATCCTCATTTGCATTCATATAGATTATCTTGTACAACGTACTTATATATTTTCAAACATTATGCATGTTTACTGTATTCAAATTGGCTTGCTTCTATGTATCTTGCTACGTCCCTCTGAGGACCAGGTCCCTTTGCAGGTGTATCTGTTCTTGAGTATTTGTAGGAGCACAGATTCGGATGGTTATATATGTTTTGAGGATGTCTTCTCTTCGAGCCCCGTGGTCGTTAGCTGGTATTCTTATCTTGTGTTTATTGTGTTGTACTTTTTCATTCGAGTTGGTAGTAATTTATTTCCATCCAACTATCATCCTTAGATAGTTATATTGAGATCTAGTTATATAGATATTGGTTATTTATTTATATTGATTTTCTATAGATGAGACTTAGATTGTACCCTGTGACTTGTGATACATTTTATACCACTTGTGGATTTGATATTCATATTACAGCGTACGTATGGGTTATGGTTTCCATATATTGGAGTTGCCATATCCATGCGGCTGGCATGCTTACGTGTCCTAGTCCTACATATTTTTGGGACTGGAACGTGACATATTTTTGTGGTGGCCCATGCAGGTCGAGAGCATATTGTCTCGGTTACTTTACTGTACCGAACAAGCCTGCTCCTATGAATAGAGTATAGGATCTCATCCACAATTGACTATGATTCGCTCTCCTTCCAATCCATTCTATTTGAATAATTGTATCCTGCCTGATTTTGGTACTTCCGTGATAATTCCTTGAGTATAGCCCCCACCTAGATGATAAAAGTCCTTGTTGTTAGATGATAAGTAGGGTAACCTTTCTATTAAAAATACGACTAGAGTATTGACACATCACTAAGTTTAGAAGATCTAATGAACCCTAGCATTCCTTAACTATATATTGGTTTATAATTATCCCTTGAGATAATTATGAAGACTTGAGAGTAGTATAAACACTACTAGAGTTAGTTAGAGATTTTACCATAATGTTTGACCCTAGTATTGATCGGAACCAATAGAAATCCAAGGTTCAGTATTAGGACTAATCTAGCTTTTCATGGTAAGATAATACTAGAGAACTATAAATTTAGCTTTTGTCTTAATAGTAGCAGACAGTACCATAGAAAGCCAAGAGCAATGCATAGAATATTTTCTTGATCATACCTCAAACGCAGAGATTAGCATAGCATCTTTCCTTAGAAAACCATGCCATTATCTAGAGTCTTTCTATTTAGTTTTATGACTTATTCCTCTGAACCCTTAGCGCTCGCTATTAGTGAGACGACTAAATTTTTTTTCTTCATCTTTTAATTCGTGCCACCTAAACCTCTCTGATTATAGACCAAGTGATTTTATTCTATGTTAGGATATATAGCTTGCTACAATTATAGTTGTAAACTCAAATTTTGAATTCCTGTACTTAGTAGTTAGAACTTGATAGTTTTAAGTTATTCTTGTAGATTACGGCCTGATGATTATCCCTTAGTTCTTAAATTGCGTAACATGTACCCCCACCTCGATACGAGTTATATTCTCTTTCCCTTGAGGCCAGTAACAGTTCCATTCTTACTATTGACACTTGCACTAAGACTAAGACTTAGGACGACCATGACCTGTATAATGAAAGAGGATGCCCTAATAAGTACCAAGACCCCTTCTCGTCGACCTTAACATGAGTTTCTACGGTATCCTTAAGACAATTACAGTATTAGTTTATTGTTATAAGTTGGATAGTATACCTCACAATTTAGTATCACATAGTCTTTTGCCCTATTATTGAAGTGTAGCTAAATGACATTAACTGTGTGCTAGCATAAGAAGATAATATTTCATCAGATTGTAGAGCTTAGAAGCCCATACCCCTATTTGGTGAACTATTGACTTAGACAAGGAGTTAGTATGACAACTGCAGAGATTGTAAGAGTCTTATCTTCTTTGTGAACTTGGATTATTTTGTAACTTCTCTCATCATAATCTAGCGTACTTATATTTTCTGTACTAGCTTGACTTATGCTGCTATTATAGCCTAGTTTTTGTAAGCTTATTCTTTTATCGAGCTTGCTCATTACATATGTATTATTGGGTGCACACAATGATACAATTGCCTAATCTGAATCAGTGTATTAAGGTCTAGCTAACCTTAGTGCGCTTGGTTCGCTCTTCGCATGACTTCTTTACGTGGATTGAGATATAGGGTAGTAGACGAATATACTTGCCCCTAGACATGTCTGACATATCGTATCGGTTACATAACTGTACTGATACAAATATGTAAATAGGAAATTACCAAAATAGGATTTTAATCCATAACTGCCCTGACAACTCTTATTTCGAATTCTTTAATCTCTTTGAACCTCGTACTTGTATTCTATCACCTTCACCTTGAATTCTTTATTATTGCTCTCCGTCTTCCCTTATTTCGGAAAGACGAAACCTCGTGCTTGGTATAAGTTGACACACTGATAGTACTAGATATACCCCATAAAGCTAATCACATAACTTAGTGACTCTCTTTTATAATTGATTAAGGGCATATCATAGGTGATCTATTTGGTGTTAAAACTTTGAGGATTGAATAACATGATTAAATAATTTGAGGAATAATTTTCCTAGATGTATAGCCTTAGGTGATAGATGAGTAAATTTTAAGTTGGGTAGATTGTAAAACCCTCACCCAAAATTTGACCTACTTGGCTTAGATAATGAGACTAAGGCTAGATTGAATCCAGTTAGAAATAGAACACGATATTTTTATTTAATTTTACAATAATTATATCGCTTAGCGCCCCTTACCGTACTTCGATAATTGGAGCACTACACTAGCCACTGCCTTCCTACAAATTCTACACCCCTATCCTAGACGTGTCCATCTTCCATTCTGATCTTTGTGCAACGCGCAACATCACCCACTCCTTTAAACCTAGCCTTGTATTTTAAATAATGCAAATTTTATACCATCTTTGACTTTCTACCGTGGCTTAGATTTAATTCCGAGGACGAAATTTTTATAAGTTGGGTAGAATGTAAAATCCCTAATCCTAAAAACCATAAATTTTCTTTTTTTATTTAATTAATAATTTAATTGTAGTAATTATGAGCTAATAAGGAGAAATAGATTTTGTTTAATTTTTATTCTAGGTGTTCGTGCACTTAGGGGATTTATGGAGCCAGTATAAATTTTTCTAATTTATTCCATGTAGGAGACCCTGTGGGCGACTGACAGATTTATTGTATGCACCAATATAAATTCACATATAAACCTAACCTTAACCCTAGCTCTCTCCATCCCGCCGTCGACCACCTCCTTGGCTCGTCGCCGCCTGTCACGCCCCGATCTCGGCTAACCGATAATCGTCCCAGGGGGCGTGATGCCGTGCACGCGTAGGGCGCGCGCGCACCAGGCCTTAGGCATAAGGATATTCTTTAGATCAATGCAACAGAGTAGACAAATAAGATGACACAAGGTTGAGGCATAGAAAAGTTTCTCTTTTATTTATAATGAACATCTTGTTACATTGCTTGACTCAAAAGTATAAAATGCCCCACGGGCTTACAAACTTGGACGCAAAATGAGATAGCCGATCCATACATTATGTCCCTTTACATAGCTTCAAAAACACAAAACACCTTGGGTGCGGGTAAGCACCATCGCCTTAGCGTTATTTCCGCAACGGGAGAGAGAGAGGAAGGCTTCCAGCTTGAGCCTCCAAAGTCTTGGCCCCGACTCGCCAAAAATCCTAAAAGTCCGGAGAGAGCTTCAGCTTCTCGCCGCGTTGCCTTGCGCCGGGGAACCTGCTACAACGAGGGTCAGTACTTCGAAAAGTACTGGTGAAGGCTAGCTGCTCAACTTTACCAAGCTCTTTAGATGAGTTTTAAATGAACATGCAACATTTATGTGTTTATGTGACTTTCTATTCTTGCCTAGATCAGATTTTATTTAGCAGGTATGCAAGAACAAAATAACATAACTTCACATGCCACCGTTCGGTGACTTTATCTGTCCCGTCTGAACCACCTGTACAACTTACCATAGCCTTCCCTGTCATGAAGACATAGTTAGTCTGCACAGTTTAAATATACACAACATCTTTCTTTGTTGTCTACCAGCCATCATGGGTTTAGTCTGGGCTGGCGGCGACGCTTGCAGCGCGGGTAGCTAGCCCCGCTACAATTTCCCGCTCCCAGGACTAAGAAAGTAGATTCCGCCCGGGTCGAAACGGCCCGGTGCCCCGGTAACCGCTCACAGGAACCTGGATCCCTTGTGCACAAGAATTCCCATGACCATTTCTATGAACTCTACTTCACAGATTTACTTACCAGCGATTTAAAGAACATCATGTATGAAACTGCTTTACTGTACTATCACAATCAACCAACAGTTATATGAAATAACATGCAGCAGTTTATAGAAGAACACTTTGAACTATCAATAAATACCAACCCATTAAACATCCGACGACCATGCATGCATCAATGAATTTATGCAAGGTTTTATATGACAAGCAATGGGTGTTCCAAGCCTACTTCTTATCTTGTCTTGTTATCCAACTTATTACTTAAGTGGTGTCGTTTGATTGAATGCACAACTGAGTCAATTTTATTATGAACGGAGCCCTTGGAAAGAAGGTGCTTATCGAAATAGAGCCACTCACACGTTGGTTGTATAGGAAGAAGAAGTAGAGATCCCTAAGACTCCGCTCGCGCATCGTCTACACGATCACCTGCACGCACCAACGGATGATCAATACCTCCTGCTTCGGTCTCCAAGGCTCGATACGAAATGCGAAATCCTAAGAACGAAAGCAATAAAATCCATTGAAACTGTTCAAGAAAACGCAAGTCCTAAAACCAACAAGTACGCAACCAAGCGGCAATCGAAAACGGGCAAGGAAAACCAACACAAAGGAAAGGTCTCTCTCTACTCTGCCGCCGAGTCCTTCCTTGAGGCACGATCCATTGATTATGGGACCTGATTCCGAAGAAACCAATCCATAACGAGGAAAGGATCTTGATTCAATCTGTCCCGTTCGGACGGTCGTAAGTATTTTCTTGGCCGCGCTCCCCGAAGAGGGGAAACGGGACGAACGGGGCATTACATCATAACCATCTAATAGGAAGTTTCGTCCCAAAACTTAAGAATAAAACCTACCACTAAGGAATAATGAGGGAGATTTTCCCCTCATATCAGATTCAAGTTCCCAGGTCGACTCCTCGACCGAGTGGTTTCGCCACAGTACGCGCACTAGCGAGACGTTCGGTTCCGTAACTGCTTCTTTTTACGATTCAAAATTTAGATAGGCTCCGCCGCGTACGACAAGTCCGCTTGCAGATTCAACTGACCTAAGTCGATTACGCAACTAGCAAGTAAGATTTCCATGTTCTATACGATAATAAGGCGGGGTTATCCCCTTCGCTATGTGCGTTCGTCTCTTTCTATTAGCATGCAAAGGTTATCGCCTGTAAACTAGCACGTAACATTCATTTTCTTAGTGTGCAGCTAAGTAGAGACAGGTTCACTGGGGTCATCCACCTTAGCGATGTATCGCATCGGTCGAGCTAGACTCCGGACGCGCTTCTGATAGCCTAAGTCTGACACCATTAAAGATCCTATCATGAAAGCCTTTGTATCTAACGAGCCATCTCGCTGAGCAAGGCGGTTGAATAGCTACACTTGTGCCGTTTGAATCGGCCCTCCGGGTTGAGCGGAGCGGGTTGTTACACCATATACCACTCAGAACAAGTTCCGTCCTCGAGACTTCCTGAGCGCAACTCGTGCCATCGCATAACTTCTAAACTACCCAATGCATCTCGTCTTATCCTTCAAGGACTGTCTCAATACTACAATCCTATATTTTCTCACCATGCATTACGCCAATGTTGGCCAATTCTCATCGAACGACTCTATCGTTCAATGATATCGAGTTATACTCAACTCGATCGTTGTACTTCCGTCTTAAAATCTACTGCACCTAGCGCAGGGCTATATTACCCAAGCACATGGTATTCTATAACTCAACGGGCACTTACGAGTCATAATTGGGTGGACTTGCCCAACTAGTTATGTTATCACCATAGGAACCCAACGCATTTGAACCTATTACTCGACGTCGGCTATCGAAACCCATCGTTACGCCTAACCCAAAAGCTCGAATCTCGACAATCTTCCAATCTTGTTTTTGAATCAAATCTCTCTGAGTCACCGTCCAATCTTACTAAATAAATTCGCACCCAATCACCAACGTTTTCTGACTCAGTCTATATTGCGCCTTAGCGCAGAGCTAAATTGCCTACCTGGGGTACGATCAAGTCCTTCGCACCCTTGGCTCAATCGAACTTAACTTTCTATTCGTTTTTACTCGTTCCGTTCGCCCGAGTGCTTAATCATTTTATCTGAATGATCCATTCGTTCAACTATTGTATCCCCAAACTCAGTCTCGTACTGCGCCTTAGCGCAGAACTATCCTGGTAGCACGAGGAACGATACAATCTTTCCTCTATGAAAATTTAGGTTGAGGCTAAATCATTTCAGTTGCCATACTCATCCATGCGAATCCGAACATTTTCCTTTGCAGCTGCATCCGAGTTATGCATATCGCTAAGTCTGGATCGTACCCATATTCAAGGCGTCCCCCAAATATGTATATTTCAACCAAGCTCAGTGACAGCTAAGTCTGACAAGCTACTCGTAAAAATCTTTCGAAACGCGGATCGTCCTGCTATATGAATGACCGAACTCTTGTTCGATCCAGCTATCGTCTTATCCTTTACCGTCGCGTAACCTATCCAACCAAATCAATTATCACCCGAGTCCTATCTTGTATTACGTTTGTCTCAACGCGAACGTTGCTAGTGTATATTCCCAATTCCAAATTCTAACTTTAAGTCTTGTTGCCCCAGTTCTATCGTTCTTCCCGAACGATACTCTGAAGTCAGCCACTCCAGTTTAACTCAAGGCATAGGATCATCTGCCTAGTCCCTAGGCCAGCACACACAGTCATAGGTACAACTCAAATTTGTGACTCATCGCGCAACCGTGTTGCACAACGCTCGCCCCAACACCCTAAGGTCAAACTATTGTTCCTTTACACGGGTATTCTACCCAAGCTCGTTTCACTCAGATTTCTAAACATCGAGCACAGATCATCCTATCACACCAACACGCTCGTTCAACCGAACCCACGATACGCCCATGTTTCAGGTTCAACCCATCGATTCACCTACACTATCTCTTTTATCATGTTTGATAGAATTCCCCAATCCATCCCTTTCTACACCTGTATCACTAAGCCACAATTCCATTATAAACCATCGATGTATATCATAAACTCTAAGTCGTCCAGCACGATCTACATATCCGTTCATGAAAACGTCCAACATCTCTTACTTTACGTTTCTAGACTAACTCCTCAAGAAAAATCCTTAGACTCATTTTCTTAGTCTACTCTTAGTATTCCTCAAACAACTAAGATCAATTCCCAAACCCAAGTCTATCCCATTGATACGTTCCATTCATCGAGTTCATTTTAGAATAATTACCGAACCTGTTTTCTTGAGTTTGCTTATCCCTACCGTACGTGAAATTACCACGCCGACGCTCCCACAGGATAATCGTTCTCTCTGGGACAGATTTCAAATATTATCTTCCTGAACTTGATTTCAAGATCGTTCTTCCAAACTCCAAGCCAAATCTATTACCGCTTAACTCAATCCATCAAAATCATAATTTTTACTAACTTGCATCATTCCATACTATTTTCCAACCATTGTTATGGTCTAAATCTCCCAAAATTTGAATCATCGCATTCATACTCAAACCGAATTTTATCGAGCGATATCCTACTCAATTCCAAATTTTCTATGCACGCTATCATTCGTTCACTCCATTATTTCTAATTGTACTTATTTCGATCGCATCTCAGATTATTCAATCTCGACTCAAGTTTGTAATTCGCTTGTTTCAACTCAAACTCACTCGTACAATCCTCTAAGTCTTTTCCGATCATGATATCGATTCCAATTGCCCTAAATTTCTATTCGATGTAAGCCTTATCCCTTATTCAACTCATTGTAACTCGTTCGGACCAAACATTGCATGCTTTCTCCGAGTTCGTTTACTTGCTAGGCACTGTTTATTTATACTAAGGCTTTACCCAATCTCGTCGCTTGTCGCTAGACTCGCTTAACTCTCCGAATCCACGACTTCGTTCAAGCATTTCTAAGCCAACGAATACACCACTCAGGTTTGAGTCATACTCCCTGAATCTTTACAACTTATTATATCCACAAATTGCATAATCGAACAGGGGACTTATCGCATGCACTACTCAGGAATTGAGTCATCCTAATAACTCCTGATTTCGCGTTCGCATCCTTCACTCGTATGCCCAATTCGTTCCTTAGAACTCCAACACAGTCCTTATTTATCGCCTTAGCGATCTTAGACTCGTACACACCTGTATTCATAGTCCTCTATACAGACTATGCTTTAAATCATAACTTATCGCTATGAATAACCGTCCAATTATTTCCGAAAATTTCCTACACGATTTCCATCACTCGCCTTAGCGGCAATCCGATAACGTCTCTATCGTTTTCCCTCCAAGTCAACTTTATTCTCGTCCCAACAATACCCAAATCTCGCTGCAACTCACTAGCACCAACGGTCTTGGTGCATAATACTTAACACAAATTGGCCAAAAAGGCCATGTGCATAGACCACTGTCTGAACGATATTCTTATCTCGCACTCTACTCGTTTGGTGTTTTTATATAGACATATAACTTGCCGATTATAACACGAGTCTTCTCTCACAACATCCTCTATGAGTTGGGACAAAAGCCCTCAGATCATAATCCCGTCCAAGCGATCGTATAATTCCCACTTACTTTTCAAAAATATTCAGACTTATTGTATGGAACGCATCTCATTTTGGCCAAGCGAATTCAAGGGTCTACTCGGAAGGAACAAAGTCCTCTTTAGAAACTTTCTTTGTGAGATCAAAGGATCTGAAGCATGCTCTGATACCAATATGTCACGCCCCGATCTCGGCTAACCGATAATCGTCCCAGGGGGCGTGATGCCGTGCACGCGTAGGGCGCGCGCGCACCAGGCCTTAGGCATAAGGATATTCCTTAGATCAATGCAACAGAGTAGACAAATAATATGACACAAGGTTGAGGCATAGAAAAGTTTCTCTTTTATTTATAATGAACATCTTGTTACATTGCTTGACTCAAAAGTATAAAATGCCCCACGGGCTTACAAACTTGGACGCAAAATGAGATAGCCGATCCATACATTATGTCCCTTTACATAGCTTTAAAAACACAAAACACCTTGGGTGCGGGTAAGCACCATCGCCTTAGCGTTATTTCCGCAACGGGAGAGAGAGAGGAAGGCTTCCAGCTTGAGCCTCCAAAGTCTTGGCCCCGACTCGCCAAAAATCCCAAAAGTCCGGAGAGAGCTTCAGCTCCTCGCCGCGTTGCCTTGCGCCGGGGAACCTGCTACAACGAGGGTCAGTACTTCGAAAAGTACTGGTGAAGGCTAGCTGCTCAACTTTACCAAGCTCTTTAGATGAGTTTTAAATGAACATGCAATATTTATGTGTTTATGTGACTTTCTATTCTTGCCTAGATCAGATTTTATTAAGCAGGTATGCAAGAACAAAATAACATAACTTTACATGCCACCGTTCGGTGACTTTACCTGTCCCGTCTGAACCACCTGTACAACTTACCATAGCTTTCCCTATCATGAAGACATAGTTAGTTTGCTCAGTTTAAATATACACAATATCTTTCTTTGTTGTCTACCAGCCATCATGGGTTTAGTCTGGGCTGGCGGCGACGCTTGTAGCGCGGGTAGCTAGCCCCGCTACAATTCCCCGCTCCCAGGACTAAGAAAGTAGATTCCGCCCGGGTCGAAACGGCCCGGTGCCCCGGTAACCGCTCGCAGGAATCTGGATCCCTTGTGCACAAGAATTCCCATGACCATTTCTATGAACTCTACTTCACAGATTTACTTACCAGCGATTTAAAGAACATCATGTATGAAACTGCTTTACTGTACTATCACAATCAACCAACAGTTATATGAAATAACATACAGCAGTTTATAGAAGAACACTTTGAACTATCAATAAATACCAACCCATTAAACATTCGACGACCATGCATACATCAATGAATTTATGCAAGGTTTTATATGACAAGCAATGGGTGTTCCAAGCCTACTTCTTATCTTGTCTTGTTATCCAACTTATTACTTAAGTGGTGTCGTTTGATTGAATGCACAACTGAGTCAATTTTATTATGAACGAAGCCCTTGGAAAGAAGGTGCTTATCGAAATAGAGCCACTCACACGTTGGTTGTATAGGAAGAAGAAGTAGAGATCCCTAAGACTCCGCTCGCGCGTCTTCTACACGATCACCTGCACGCACCAACGGATGATCAATACCTCCTGCTTCGGTCTCCAAGGCTCGATACGAAATGCGAAATCCTAAGAACGAAAGCAATGAAATCCATTGAAACTGTTCAAGAAAACGCAAGTCCTAAAACCAACAAGTACGCAACCAAGCGACAATCAAAAACGGGCAAGGAAAACCAACACAACGGAAAGGCCTCTCTCTACTCTGCCACCGAGTCCTTCCTTGAGGCACGATCCATTGATTATGGGACCTGATTCCGAAGAAACCAATCCATAACGAGGAAAGGATCTTGATTCAATCTGTCCCGTTCGGACGGTCGTAAGTATTTTCTTGGCCGCGCTCCCCGAAGAGGGGAAACGGGACGAACGAGGCGTTACACCGCCGCCGTCGGAGGAGCACAGCCCGCCGACCGCCGCGACCAATCCCGGACGACCGCGCGAGCACCGCGCACTGCAACATCAGAACTAGGCAGCGACGTACCCTTGTTCAGGACCTGTTTTCCGTCACCTCGCTGAACCAAACTCGACCCCGTCTTCACCGGTATGATCCTCACTTAATCCTATCCAATATTTGTATGATAGTAGACCTCGAACAACGTGTAACCCTAGGCAAAAATAGTATAAAAGTTGGCAGAAAATAACACTTTTTGGGTATCGCAGAAAACTGCGGTGATCACCTATGTTCCCGGATTTTTATCACCCACCACAGAGATCCGAATCCAATTTTTATTTTTGGTATGCGGAGACCACTTGACCTAGTTTAATTTATGTTAATTAACATTAGATTATTAACTGCTGTAGGTAGAATTAAATTCGTTGGAAAATCCCGAAAATACACTTTTTCCAGATTTCTAAAATTTGTGAAACGGAGCACGTCCCGCCAAACGGGACCACCCCGCCGTGTACCAAGTGTACCAAATGGTGCGCACAGTGTACCCAAAAATGTGAGAGTTCGCAAAAACTGATTCGGACGCGTGTGCGCGTCGAAATCAGCCCGTATCCGCTGACAATCTCCGTGTCGTAACTTTTGTGAAAGTCGTGCACATTTTGTGCACGCTCGTCAGATTGCGACAAAACTTACACCACTGAACTCGTGGTAATGCGCTGGTCCTGTGACCCAATTTTCACGCAATTCTGAGACAGTTGACCAAGTCGCCAATTGGCGGGCCCCATTGTTGACTTTTTGGGCGAATTTGTGTTCGGCTCATCGGAATCTAAAATTGGATGTATCGTTGAGTTTGTATTGATATTTAGAATTGGTTTGACCTATAATTTGTCCCATTTAGAGACCTTTACCCTTGACATACTTTTTGATGCAAAGTTGGCCATACGTGGACCCCGATTTGACCCGAAATTACCGTTTTGCCCCTGTGTCCAAACTGGACGAAAAGGAAGTGCTTTCTAGCTATTTTGCTTATTCTGGGAATGTTGGTGATATTTATTTCAGCATCCGGAGATATTTGTTCTGAGACCATAGCTTCTGATCCTGTGTGTTGGACTTCTGGACGTTACACTTTGCAGCTTTCTTACCAGGCAAGATACCTTGCCAAATTGCTTACAGTATTTTTCATGCTTAGTATATTTCTGTATATTTATTATATTTCTGTTTATTCATTGCATGTGTAGTTTTTTCAGTCATTACTATATATTAGATATGTTGACACACACTTGACACTTAGTATCATGAGAGGACAATCAATAGGCGTATAGGCTTTAACCACTCTGGTAAACCGTAGTAACTAGCACGCACTATGGTGGTCGTGTCCGATGGTCGCTACCCCCAATGTATGTCGATTGATGAAGTCACGAGGGTCGCTACCCCCAAGGTATGTCAGCTGATGATGTTCTAGACGGGTGTGTGAGTTGTGAGGCTTAGATCGAGTAGTCTACCCTTGCCCATACGTCGAAAAGTTGTCCTCCTTTGCACTCATATAGATTGTCTTGTACAGCGTACTTATATATTTTTAAACATTATGCATGTTTACTGTATTCGAATTGGCTTGCTTCTATGTATCTTGCTACGTTCCTCTTAGGACCTGGTCACTTTGCAGGTGTATCTGTTCTTGAGTATTTGCAGGAGCACAGATTCAGATGGTTATAGATGTTTTGAGGATGTCTTCTCTTCGAGCCCCGTGGTTGTTAGCTGGTATTCTTATCTTGTGTTTATTGTGTTGTACTTTTCCATTCGAGTTGGTAGTGGATTTGTTTCCATCCAACTATCATCCTTAGATACTTATATTGAGATCTAGTTATATAGATGTTAGTTATTTATTTATATTGATTTTCTGTAGATTCGACTTGGATTGTACCCTGTGACTTGTGATACATTTTATACCACTTATGGATTTGATATTCATATTATAGCGTACGTATGGGTTATGGTTTCCATATATTGGAGTTGCCATATCCATGCGGCTGACATACTTACATGTCCTAGTCCTACGTATTTTTGGGACTGGGGCGTGACACCAATGGACAGGTCCAGTCTCAAAAGTCTTCCACTAGTACCTCAGGACAAGTTCGTGTACGAACGCCAGGCCAGGGAGCAAAGACAGCACATGCGCATCTGTGTGCCCGGGATACCCAGACTCACAAAGCACTACTAGAAAAAGCGGGATTAGCGACGTATTTTAGCGACGTCAAAAGAAACGTCGCTAATAATATATAAATTAGCGACTCATTATAAACACGTCGCTAGACGTCGCTAAATGGCAACATTTAGCGACGTTTAGCGACTTTTAATACGATTTTAAAAGATAAGTCGCTATAAGTTCAATTAAGGTCGCTAAACGTCGCTAATATGTCTAATTTAGCGACGTTTAGCGATGTATATAGCGACATTTAAACTCAAAATATTTAGCAACGTGTTTAGCGACGTCCTTTACGTCACAAATATTTAATTTAGCGATATTTTTTATTGGACGTCGCTAAACGTCGCTAAATTTTGGTTAATTAGGGGTCGGTTTTATTTTTCCCCGTCAGTTGAAATTTCGATTCGAAAATAAATTTCCCCCCCCCAGCTCCATCGACCGCGACTACTCCGGCAAGGTATACTCTCTCTCTCTCTCTTTCTCTCTCTCTCTCTCTCACAGGATACATGTGACATTGACACAAACACGACACACACACTGACACTGACACAGACACAGACACGGCACACACACACACACTGACACAGACACTGATCTGGACCTAGGGTTAGGGTTAGGGTTAGGTTTTTTGACATGGGGTTAGGGTTAGGGTTAGGGTTAGGGTTAGGGTTAGCTTTTTTGACAATGTTCATGCATGTGCGATCATGTAGAGATCAGATTTTAATTTCTTCTTTCAAGTATAAAATAAATAAATAATATGGATCGATGAATAAGAAAGAAAGAACATAAGTGTATTTATTTACACTTTTGCAATATATATATATATATATATATATATATATATATATATATATATATATATATATATATATATATATATATATATACATACATACATACATACATACTAATTGTTTGATTTTGTGGTTACTATTCATTGGTCCAATGGAGGAGGGGAAGAAATGATGGCTATTATTGAATCCATGTTCATATGTCATGACTACGTACATTGGGTGAACAAATTAGAACTAATTCCTGAATATTCGTACAACAACTGATCATGTGATCAAATTAATTAGAACGCCAATTATTCGACCAGGAAGTGTATGATCTAAGCAACCGTCCTTAATTGTGCCCCAAGAATTTTGAGCTCTAGCTACTTTCTCGTTCCACTCCCAATATATATAGGGGTTAATTGCCGAAAGCAAAGTACTGCGGAGTTATGTATCTCAGTTCCTCACCCTACTGCCAGTTTCAAGAAGTGCCTAATGGTCTAAATAATATGACTATAACAGTTGAATTAGCTAAACGAAACTTACAAATCAGCTTAAATAAATAAAGGATTAATTTCAACACTTACTGAAATCACTAGCTAGCAGTATGAAGAGCCTCTAATGGAGCAAAGATATCATCGCAGCATGCATCATTAAGGACATGCATCTCAAGAAACTTATTGGCTTCGGCTGGAGCCTACTACACTAAAATCCGGACACTGACACAGAAGTGGGTTAAGGTATAGTAGTAAAGTGGTATTAAGATATTATTTGGGTAATGTTATATATATATATATATATATATATACTGCTTTTTCCATAACGGACACTGACACAGACACAGAAGTTAATTTTGCATGTAATGATTTATATGATACATACTGTCAATTTTGCAGAAGTATCTAGAAATAGATATGAATTACTATCTGCGTCATCGTTCGTGGATGTACAACCGTCATCCTGATGACATGTGCGGTGTGCGGGATGAATTCATTGAGGGTGTACAGCAGTTCCTGTAGCTCGCCAAGGCGTTCCCTCAGTACATGGACGGTACCAAAATTAAGTGTCCATGTGTGAGATGTCGCAACAGGAAATATCATCCAGAAGTGGAAGTTACATATCATTTATACTCGAAGGGCTTTACGCCGAATTACTATCAGTGGACCGCGCACGGAGAACTTGTATCTCTAGCATCGGAGTCGGAGCCCTATGTGGAGCCGTATATGGATGTCCAAGACCACGATGCTTACGACGACGGGTTGGTGAACATGGTTTATGATGCGGCGGGGCCTAGTTTCAATCCTGACAATTATGATGCGGCAGGACCTAGTTTCAATCCAGACAATTATGATGCAGCTGAGGAGGCACCGAATGCCGATGCTGCAAAGTTTATGGAGTTGCTTGAGAATGCAAGGACTCCACTATATCCTGGTTGTGAGGACCATTCACCGTTGGAGGTGGTTACAAGATTATTGAGCATCAAGTCCGATTTTAACATGTCGCAAGAATGCTATAATCGACTGCTCGATTTGATTATAGAGATCTTGCTCGAGGGTGCAAAGTTGCCTAAAGACTTCTATCGATCTAAGAGGATGGTGAGATCGCTTTGGATGGGATACGAGAAAATCGATGCATGTCGCAACGGGTGCATGTTGTACTACAAAGACGACAAGGATGAAGATGCGTGTAGATTCTGTGGTACTGATCGCTACAAGGCCACTATTAGAGGAAAGTCTGTCGGTGCAAGGAAGCCTACCGATTCGATGCACTACTTGCCTTTGACGCCGCGGTTGCAGTGGTTGTTTATGGTTAAGGAGACTGCAGAAAACATGAGTTGGCACAGGCGAAAACAGATCGAAGGAGTATTGGATCATCCATCCGATGGAGAAGCATGGAAGCACTTTGATCGAGAGTATCCACATTTTGTCGAGAAAGCACGTAATGTCAGATTGGGGCTCTGCTCTGACGGTTTTACCCCATTCGGACTTTCGAGCTCCCAGTATTTGTGTTGGCCTGTGATCGTCACTCCGTACAATCTACCGCCTTGGATGTGCATGAAGACTCCGTATATGTTCCTAACCGTTATTATCCCGGGTTCGAACAATCCGAAGAGGAACATCGATGTGTACTTACAGCCTTTGATAGATGAGTTGAATCAGTTGTGGGAAGTAGGTGCCAACACGTACGATGTTTCTAGAAAGCAGAATTTTCAGATGAGGGCAGCACTTATGTAGACCATCAACGACTTTTCGGCCTATGGAATGTTATCGGGATGGAGCACCCATGGTCGTCTCTCATGTCCGTATTGCATGGACCGTTCTCAGGCTTTCCGTTTGAAACACGGAGGCAAACCGTGCTTCTTCGATTGTCATCGACAATTTTTGCCGAAGGATCATCCGTACCGGAGGAATCAGAATGCTTTTCGTGCGGGAGTTGTGGAGAAGACCAATCCACCTCCAAGGTGGCCCGGATGCACGATATGGGAAGAGGTAAAAGATTTACCAAGTGCTATCGAAGAGCCTGCTAAGGGGTACAAGTGTGACGGATTTGGTCGCACCCATAACTGGACGAAGAGGAGTATATTCTGGGATCTGCCATATTGGAGCACCAATCTGATCAGACATAACCTTGATGTCATGCATATCGAGAAGAATATGTTTGATAACATAATTAATACTGTAATGGATGTAAAGGGGAAGACGAAAGATAATCCGAAGGCCAGGTTGGACTTAGAAGATATATGTAGACGTCCTGCATTGCATCTGATAGAGGAGGGGAATGGAAAGTTAAAGCAACCTAAGTCAGTTTTCTCACTGGATAAAGAGGATAAAGGTAGACTTTGTAGGTGGATTCAGGGTCTAAAGTTTCTAGACGGGTACGTGTCGAACTTGAGAAGATGAGTCGACCTCAAGGAGAACAAACTAGTTGGTATGAAGAGCCACGATTGTCATGTATTCATGGAGAGGTTAATTCCGATTGCATTTCGGGAATTCTTACCGCAGGTCATTTGGGACCCATTGACAGAGCTGAGCATATTCTTCAGAGATCTTTGTTGTACTAAGTTGCTCGTCGATCGTCTAGAAAAGCAAGAGAGGGACATTGCGGTAACACTATGTAAGCTTGAGAAGGTGTTTCCTCCAGGATTCTTCGACTCTATGGAGCATTTGCCAATTCATCTTTCCTATGAGGCACGTGTTGGTGGTCCTGTCGGTTATCGGTGGATGTACCCCTTCGAGCGTCATCTGAATCACCTAAAGAGAAAGGTGAAAAATAAGGCACGGGTTGAAGGATCTATTTGTGAAGCTTATGTTCTCGAGGAGATTACAAACTTTTTCTCGACGTATTTCAAACCGCATGTTGCTACTAATAGGACGAAAGCTCCCAGAAACGACGACGCATATAAGGAATCTAATGATGCAATACTCAAAGTATTCAATGCATCCGGAAAGCCTTCGGGAAAAATGAAGAAGAGATATTTGAATGACGATGAGCTAAGGGCTGCTCAATTGTATATATTACTCAATTGCGACGAGGATGAAGTGGAGAAGCTAGAGGGGTAAGTAATTAATACGTCCACGTTTACATCATCTCAATGTAATAGTATAAGATACTATTATGCTACTAATTAGCAGTTGCATCATTGTTTTTCAGCACATATAATGATGAGTTGAGGTCGGTTAGACCCTACATAACAGACGAAGAAGTAGAACAAGAAATAAGATGCCATTTTCCTTCTTGGTTGAGCGCATATGTAAGATACTTGGTAATTACTTTTTATTTCTGCACTTGTAAAACAAATAACTTACCATCGCTACTTTGGTATTTAGGTCGATCGTCTAATATCATCCGAGACTGAATCTATTAGGACTCTAGCCAAGGGACCAATTACTGCCGTAAAAATATGGCCAAGTTTCTGTGTGAATGGGTTCAGGTTCAAGTCAACAAATGCTCCTATCAGAGACAGCTTTCTGGATCTTGATTCCACGAAAAACAGTGGTTTGTGTATCAAATCTACAAACTACAAAGACGTCAATCCGGGCAATGATTTTTTTGGCATCTTACGAGAGATTATGGAGTTGACATATAATTATGGCCCAGAACCTGCTAATATCGTGCTATTCAGGTGTGAATGGTTTGATCCGATTCAAGATCAAGGTTGGAAAATTGACAAGCATGGCCTTGTGGATATAAACTACAAGCGTAGATATCAAGGCTACGAACCATTTATCCTATCAAGTCAGGCTCAGCTCGTGTACTTCACAACTTATCCTAAACGGGGGACAGCGAGGTCGGATTGGTGGGCAGTATGCAAGACTAAAGCTAGAAATACCTTTGACATTGACGAAATAGCTTATCAAGAGGACGATCTACCTCTTGTAATAAATATTGTAGATGTGGACTCAACGGAAGTTACTCATTATACGAGTAATAATGTAGAAGATGTAGAATTATCCGAAGAGGACGACGAAGTAGATGAAAGTGAAGACGAGGAAGAGGAAGAGCAGGACGAGGAAGGCGAACAAGATGAATTTTCTGAAGATGATTGAAAATATAAAATATTCTATGTAGAATGTAACTATATTTGGACTGTAAAATGCTTTGAGATATGTATCACATTTTGACATTAACGAATATATGTATTATATTTTGACTGTATAATGCTTTGAGATATGTATCACATTTTGACTGTAGAATGTAGTATATATTTGTGTTTCTCTATATTCATCATATGTTGTTATCAGATATGACAGGACGACGCGGAGGATTCGGCAGGTCCCGAGGTAGACATAGTGCCATTCCGGTACTGCCTACTGTTGGTTCCGGATCATCGTCGTCCAGTACTCCAGTATATCGAGCAGCCACATCTCCGACTGCGACGACATTGCGTGGCATCACTCCTGGGACGAGTAGTTCCAGGCGTGATAGTACTCCCTCGTCCAGCGTTCCTCCTGCTGACGGAACCATAGAGACTGATGAGCATGTAGAGAAGGTCGTGTCGACGTTGTCCCAGCATCAGCAAGATCCTCCATGCGCACCACCGGAGGAGACGAGGACAGAGATTTGGGCCGACGGTACAAAGTAAGTCAATTAGATGGTTTAGTATATATTTGTGTTTCTCTTTATTCATCGTATATTGACTTTTTCAGTAATCTAAATTATTATTTCTGTATAGATATCGTCCATCGTCGGTTCAGAGACGCCTGGGCCAATTTCTGAGGAACAACTACGGTGGCCCTTGGATCAACTACTCTGAGGCTCCGGAGGAGAGGAAGGCGTTCTGGTTTGCGCACTTCCAGGTAAAAGTATATTAAATAAATCCTCTAATTTATGCATATTCGTGATGCTAACTTAATGAATTATTTATTGTAGCAAACGTATTTTTATCCTCCGCACCGGGCCGAGTTGATCGAGCGGATCTTTCCTACCGTTGCCGCCAAGCTTATCCGAGATGCTCTGTATGACAAGAAGGCTCGTGATCGTGCTGGAAAACCGATCCAAGGTTGGATCACGCCTGAGCAGTGGACTGCGATGAGGGCTAGATTCGACGATCCGAGCTACAAGGAAAGGTCTAAGAAGGCCAAGGCGGCTAGGCAGAATGCTGCCAAGTGGTGTGGTGGCTCGATTCCGATGACGGAATATTTCCGTCGTTTGGTATATTTTTTCTTTTAAAATATATTATTTTAATATAAGTACCATAAAATGGTACTTGGAAAAAATATTTAAGTTTAGTAATAAAAAATATATTTTTAACAGGTACAGAGGGGTGAGGATGCAAACATGGTGACCGTCTTCTTGGCCACCCATCGCAAGGACGGAAATCTCATTGATGAGAGGGCCTCACAGACCTATGTAAGTATTACTTTACTTTGTGTTTATTTTAATATAACTTAGGCAATTATTGAGTTTCCAAACCTTTTCTAGGCCGAGTATCTTAGGCTTCGTGAGCGGGCGACTGTTAGTGCACCTACACCTGGAGAGGCTGGTGCTTCGTCGCAGCCCGGTCCATCTCCGTCGGCGGATGACCTGTGGGTGACCGCAGCTGGTGGTCTCCAGAGGGGTACGTACTACGGTACGGGCTCCTATGGCGCCCTGGTTGCGACACAGTCATCTAGGGCCTCCCCGACAGCTGTGCATTCCACACACCCCTCGCAGTCGCAGCCCTCGCAGTCGTCGGCCAGAGTCCAGGAGGCCGTCCAGGAGGCCGTTGACCGTCAGATTGCGTCTCTCCGTGACGACTTGCTGCGAAGTATGGAGGACCAGTCCCGGTCCCAGCCGCAGGCGGACGATCCGATGCTTATCGCACGATTGGATATGCTCGACCGTAGCATGACGGAGCTACGAGAATTGACAAATAATATTAGAACCTCCAATGATCGCAACATCATGGAGCTGCAGGCGTCACAGCTATCGATGGACGAGAAGCTGACGAGGATGCATGCGTCACAGCTATCGATGGGCGAGAACCTGACGAGGATGCAGGATTCAATGGGTGATAGCAGTACGAGGCTGTTATCTACCCTGGATTCTTACAACCAGCGACTCGCAGACTTGGAGCGGGCACGGCCGCCACCGACGTCACTGCCTTCTCCATCGACATCGGTGTCGATTCCACGGGACGAGTATGAGGAGTTGTTATCCTTGAAGCGCGCCGCTGGTCAGCCTCCTGCAGATCCGTAGTAGTCTAGTTATTTTTATTATTATTTATGAATTATTGGTACTTCAACAATAAACATGATGTATGATGCTTCTTGTAATCTTTAATTTTTTAGTTAATTTAATTGGATTATATGGTTATCCACATTTAATTGGATTGATACTTCTTATGGTTTTTAATTTAATTGGATTATATAGTTAACTAGATTGAATCATGTTGGTGTGTATGATGAAGATGCTGTAAAACTGCAGGGAATCACCAATGTTTGATTCTGGAATTTTTTTTTTAAAAAAATTAACGACGTTATTAGCGACGTGTAGCAACGCTTAGCGACGTTAATTTACGTCGCTAATTATGTCGCTAATCAGCGACGCTGCAAAACGTCGCTAAGTTCGTCGCTAATGACGTCGCTAAAGTCGTCGCTAAGCGTCGCCATTTGCTGACATGGCAGTATAGCCAGGTCATTAAAGACGTCGGTGTAACGTCGCGATTGACGTCGCTAATCAGCGACGTTTAGCGACTTTACTAAACGTCGGTTTTTAGTGACTTGGCGTCGCAAAATGTCGCTAAATTTAGCGACACATTAAAGTCGCTAAAAAATGTCGGTATAGCGACGTTTAGCGACATTTTTGGTTTTAGCGACTTGGAGTTTTCCGACTGATTTTAAACGTCGCTAACTACGTCGCTAAACCTAATTAGCGACGATTTATTGTTATTTAGCGACATTTTTAGACGTCGCTAATTTGACTTTTTCTGGTAGTGAAGACGATGCTAAGGTAAAACACCCTTCGCATGATTTGCGTAACGTGATTACTCACAAGTGCAAAGCAAAGGAAATAACTATGGCATGCGACGTGCCCTCTCTGAAGCACAGCTGTACCAACATCATCATCAATTACAGCTGCAATAAAACAACAATACTAACAGACAGGCAGCCGGCCTTCCAGCGACTGCACCGGAAAGCACCTACCCAGCAGCAACCCGAAGATCAAGGGCAAGTATCAGAGGAGGAGGAGTTGCCCTTCGCCTCATGCTACTCGATTGGAAAGCTTCTCGTCACCAAGGGAAGAGAGAGGTCAGATACCTCCAGTCCGGCACTCTCTACCACGGTACCACAAAGGCGATTACCTGGAAGGCTGACGATGGCACCCGCGGGAGACGTCTTCCAAGACACCCACTCAAGAAAGAAGTTGGTCAGCCCCTGGGAGTAGTTCATCCTCAGAACCCCTGGGGGTGGTCCAAGCTGGGGGTAGGGTTATCCTAGACGTACGCGATAATCCAGCATTTCGAGAAGACTACGATTCTCAAGGAACGGACTCCGAGATCCCAGAGGATAGCTACTCCCACCAGGATGACACAATCTTCTACGCTAGGGGTACTATCCCCTCTAAATTCGAGAAAGAAATGCCAGCTCTCGTCCTCCTTAAAGATCACTCACTACAAGGGTATGAAACATGAAGAACGACATCCACTTCCCCCTCCATTTCTTCTCGTGTAAGGACGGTGTACAAGGCCGAAGATTACCATAAAGGCCCCAATGACCTGCAGTGCCACAAGATAGTCGAAACAATGATGCACACAATAAGAGCATCAATGCAAGCTTTGGCCTAGACAATATTGAAAATCAAGACAAATATGGTCCCTGAGCCAGCAAGGGCCTCTAGGCATGCAAGCTTGGACCCAAAAACCAAAGGGGATTCAAATACGACCACTCCACCCGCGGTCGGCGGTCCTCTCCTACCTGGCTCGTCAGCACCTTCCACAGGAGATGAAGGTAAGGAAGCAAGGAGGGAGGTTCGAGAACTTCGGGCTCGCCTAGACTCCATGAGCAATCGGGACTCACTCCGTGATCTCGGGGTACGACAACCATACCCGATAGAGTGGAGGGACATATCATATCCACCAAAGTACAAGCCCTTCAATATTAACATGTTTGACGGAAAGTCCCCCCCTCGTCGCTTTATGAGCTACTTCGAGATCACCATGGGACACTTATCCCGCAGCAACACTATCCTTACCAGGCTCTTTGTCAGATCATTGGTGGGGGTAGCTTTCGATTGGTTCTTCAGTTTAAAAGATAACTGCATCTCTTCATTTGATGACCTCAAGCGTTTGATCCTTAACAGATTCTATAAGGCAGAAAATGATATGACGATGTCTTCTCTGATGGACGTCGCCCAAAGAGAGAAAGAATTATCGAGAAACTATATCGAGCAGTTCCGACAGGCCACGCTAAGTTTGCCTCCTGGCAATCCCGAGGCGACACTCATGAAGATGTGCCAGAAGAACATGATCTCGGCAGTCAGCCTCTGGATGGGCGAGAGCCAGTTCAATGACTGGACAATGTTCATTGTAAGTGTTGTCAACATTGAGAAAAAGCTCAAAGACGCTCGGCACTTGGGATCCATATCCCTACTATCGAGGAAAAAGGCAAGCGTCCCAGCAACAACAACAACAACAACAACAACAACAATAATAATAGCGACAATAGTAGCCACGACGGAAAGGAAAAACAGGCTATGGTCGCTACCTTGACCAAGAAGCCTGAGGAAAAGCCGGCAGAGCCTCCAAAACCAAAGAAGACTTACTCTTTCAAAGATGCTGATTTCAAACCCATCTTCGACATGCTATTGTCGGAAGGCAAAATCCGACATCCTGACGTCAGATGTCATCCTGAGGCGACAGATATTGCCAACTCGAAGTACTGTCACTTCCACTCCATCGTCCATCACCTGATGCAGGAGTGTTATACCCTGAAGTAGCATATCCAATGTCTGATAGACACCAAAGAACTTTCTTTGGACTTTGATGTTGTAACGGTAGCCGCCAACATGGTGTCCCTCCAGTTTGACAACTTTCTACCGATGGAAGCTCAAGACGGAGTAGTTCCGGTCCCTAAGGCAACCATGAAAGTGGTCAACCTTCCACCAGCTCGAGACCAGATGGTTGGGCTAATATCTCTTGGCACACCACGTGGATAGGTCATGTGGGTCCATCATGACCTCGTGTCAAACTTGACACAGCCCGCGGCATCCTCCACCACCAAATTCAAAGGCAAGAAATTCAAGACCTATTATACAGTTTCCTCTTTGGTTGAATAGATGACAGTACGTGTAACAAGGTCAAGCACAATATACCAACCGAAGCACAACGATACGCCCCCGGTTGTCACACCTACCACCACGGGTCCCGGGCCATCTCAACCCCTATCAGTAGATAAGTCCAAACAGAAGGATATGCGCTTCGATAAACCATTGCGCAAGAATGCACCACAAGGGATGGAAAGGCCCTATAGCTTCGACATCTTGGCACAAATATCCCACACTCCGACAAATTTTTTACTATTTGAGCTTTTACGGCTCTCTAAATACACTTGGGCTGCCCTAACTACAGAACGCCGATGTCTACTTGGCGTAGGTCAAGCCACTAACCGATGATCCTTCTGCTTGTCCATATTACAAAAATACCACGAATACGATACCTAATATCGTCTTCTCGCAACAGGAGATGTTCCTCAAGAACAATAGACACGATCGGCCCCTTTACTACACTGGATATATTAGCGATATCAAGGTAGACCGAATGCATATCGACCCAGGATCATCGATCAGCATCATCCTGAGAAGTTTGCTTCAGATCCTGGGGATCCTGATGCATCGTCTTGCGGCCACCAATACCGCCATTAGTGGCTTCAATAAAGGGAGGAGCTACCCTCTGGACAATATTCCCCTAAAATGCTAGATCGGCGACTTAAAAACAGAGGTTACCTGCTATGTCATAGATGTAGATATGTCCTACAATGTCTTGTTGGGACGTCCGTCAATACATAAACATAGGATTGTGCCATCCACCCTCCACCAGTACCTAAAATATGTAGACGAACACGATTTTGTCAAAATAGAGTTCCCTGGCGTCGATCCGTTTAAGAGTAACGAGATCTACTACTCTAATTTAATCCTCTACAAGAAAGTCTGCCAAGATGAAGGTGGCAACGAAGCCGACGAAGAAGCCAAGGCCATAATAACACCCGAGGATCCTATGAGAATCTGCCTCAAGGCTCGCACTCCCGATGCGGCCGCACCTCTAATCGACAAATGCGCGAGAAGGCACCTAAATCTCCGGTACCTTCGACGTCGCCAGAACCAATGGTCGTCCGCCTTTGAAGGCTGAATCGACCACCAAGAGGAGATTTTGCCCTATCTACGCCTTCCGAACCATTGGTCGTTCATCTTTACATGCCGAGTTGACCACCAAAGGGAGACCCGACCACGGCTGCAACCTCAGGACCTTTTACGGTAAAATTATACAGAGAACCACCAAAGCCTTCACTTATGCTGGGGATAGCCGAGGAGAAGGACGAGCTGGAGGAATATATATCCGCCAATGTCAACATCCCTTTCCCTGACGATGTAATCCCGTCGGAAGAGATTCCTTATTTCCTCAAAAAGAACTAACTTTGACCTACTCGGAGCATATGCATATAAATATACTATATTCCCTAGAGCACAGTCTGGGCCTTCATTTGTACATGTAAGTGACCACTACCTACACCGTGCACCGGCTTCGCTCTAGCCATGATTTTTATTTCTTAGTCCCACCCAGAAAGCAGGGAGATAAGATCATCATCTTCGGCAGAGTGGAATGCCCCCGGTCCTTCATCCTAGAAGAAGAAGAACCAGAATCCAAGACAGGTAGAATGCTACTCTACCGATATAGCGTGCAAGCCCACAATCTTATCCAAAATATGGGATACAACCTAGAGGTCACCAAAGGATTAAACTATAATAATGGCTGAATGTCGCCTTTATGACTCTCCTCCCCTACGGGCAAGCCCGAGGATTACTATCATAAGACTAAGCATGGCTTAGGATATGTAACACCTTCCACAACCCCCGAGGGCTCAGATAAAGAAGACGAAGAGAGCTCACACTCTTCAGAATCGTTAGCCTGTGACTCAAACGTCAGCATCGGGAACATGCTCAGACAAACACTATCCTCCAATATGGTGTCTACTGACCTTGAGGAAGACTACGAGAATCCACTCGAGCTCTTTATGATGGAACCTTGGGCCCAACACATAGGTTTACTGTAATTTTCTGCACCGCACAATGCATTATGCGGAGTCGGATTGAATGGGGGCAATAGCTAGTTATATTTTGATTTGTGAGATTTGGGAACAAGTATTGATTTAAGTTGGTTTTATGTGCAGATCACAAGCGGAGTTCGATGGTATCGGGTATTCGTTCATAACAGTAGTGAGATACTTGAATTAGAGCGATAATACCATCTTTTTTAGTCTGATCGGTTGAATAATTTGGAGAGCACGACCTTCTCACACGATCATACCAATTGAGTAGATCGTGCTTTGCATGAGACCACGGGTTCAAGGGATCTGCCGTATCAGTAAGACAGGGTGCTTAACAAAATAAGACTTGGTGAGTGGGCTCTGTCCCTTCTCCTCTACTCTTTTATGCCTAATAATATGGAACACACATAATGGCTTGAACACTTGGCCTAAAATATTAGAATCTTGGTTGGATATGATTTGTGGCTTGAGTTGGTTTTGTGTTGGGCAGTTGGAGCTTGAGTGGATCATCTTGGTTGGAACATTGAGGCACTTCGGGCGGGTAAGCGAGCATGCTATGCGTATGAGTATTAAGTTGGTTGCTTTGTCAAGCAAAGCGTGCAGTTGTGGTTCAAAACTTGACAACTGCATCAGTGTGGGCATTGTGCCACTGTTGGAGCATTGTGCCATGAAGCTTTCGGAGCTAGGAGTGTTGTACCAGTTGAAACACTGTTTCGAGAAGCGACATAGTGCCTATGGGGATAACTTAAGATGGTGCATTATGATATAAGTTGGAGAATGGTTATGGATATTTAGATGGATTGAGACGAGTATCATTTGGTGAGGGAAGAAGGCTCAATTCTCTCGTTATACCTACTTGGAGTTTGTATTGGTCATGGACAACCTATTGCGCACAGGATTTGGTTTTCTCGAACTGGATATACTCTGATGCACCATGACCGTTCGGCCATTGAGGAGATAAATGGTAACGTGCCTTGGGCTCGGTGTCGGTAGTTCGATACGACCAGGCGGGCTAGCTACTCAGCGCTGGATCGGATAGAACTGCAGTTGATTAGTCCTTTATGGCTTGGTCAGTGACTTCATATAGATAAGAGTTGGTTTTCTTTGGTTTGGTTTGGTTTGGTTTGGTTTATGATTTTCGTGTAGGCGACGGCCACGTTGCCTAGGGCAAGAGTGTGCATATCGATGATTGGATTAGTAAGGCTTGGATTGTGGCATGGTCTGAGGATGGATATTTAGGCTTGGATTGTGGTTCGATAAGTTCACATGTTGCTTGGGTTTGAGTAGAATGGTTTGCATGCTAGTTTCGTTTTGAGTTGGATATATCAGCTTGTATATTTGTTTGAGTTGAATGATTGCATGTTTAATCTGCTTTACAGTTTTTCTTAATATTTTATACCTCTGCTATAAAATAAATCTAGGATTCAAGTAGAAAGATCACCATATAACTGTTTGCATTCACTATCCT
Organism: Iris macrosiphon; assembly: GCA_036927795.1. Lineage (NCBI taxonomy): Eukaryota > Viridiplantae > Streptophyta > Magnoliopsida > Asparagales > Iridaceae > Iris > Iris macrosiphon. The sequence continues at coordinate 196,662,768 of JAYESA010000009.1, read as the reverse complement.
ATTTTGTATCGGTTTAGACGAGTGGGTTACCCAGCTCACCCGTACAACTGTGTACTGACCCACATTTGTGGACATTATTTCAGGTAGCAGGTGTAGTGGTACTGGTTGGATATATGGGGCATTATATATGGAACGGTAATTACCTTTATGGGCAAGAAAAAAAGCAAGAGTTGCATCGCCTTTGACGTAATTTCCTTCGTAAAATTTTTATTTGGACCCTATTGAGAGCTTCGCTGCATTTACTCTAATGTGTTCTTGGTACACAATACTTAATTTTTGCTACAACTTGGTTGTTTCTATGATAATTATGATGTTTGACATCATCGTCTTGTGCGAGCGCAACTTCAGGCTCACACGACATCACGTCCCGATGAGAACAATTTTTCTGCGGGAGTGCTGCAAAATGGTGATTCACGTTCAGCGGGAATGATCGACCTTACGGGAGATTGGGTGTGACAAATTGGTATCAGAATGCTTGGTTCATTTTCTTGGACTTTGTCCTTTGGTTCATCAAAAACTCTAAATAGCTTCCACGTGTCAATTGTCTCTTGTCTCTACTAGGTGTCACATGTGATATTTTATACAATAAGTCTATATATTTGTTGGTTGTGGGTGCATGTTGTTCTTCGTTGTGTTAGCTTTTATTGGTTTTTGATAGATCATGTAGCATCATTTGGCGTTGTTGCATTCGTGCAGCAAGTTATGTGATGTTGTTGTATTTGTGCAACAAGTTGAGAGGTATCACAAACTCTAAATAGCTTACCATGGATTTATGGTATCGGCCGTATGGGCAAGGCATGGTGCTTAATAGAATCATACTTGGTGAGTGGGCTCTGTCCCGTCTCCTCTACTCTTTCATGTCTAATAATATGGAACACACGTAATGGATTAAAAATTTGGACTGGAATATTGGAATCATTGTATTATGGCGTGCATAAAGTGTGTGTCGTTTGATTGGATATGATTTGTGGCTTGAGTTAGTTTTTGCGTTGTGCAGTTGGAGCTTGAGTGGATTATCTTAGTCGAAACATCGAGGCACTTCAGGGGGGGAACGAGCGTGCATTGTGCACGAGTATCAAGTTGGATGCTTTGTCAAGCAAAGCGTGTAGTTGTGGTTCAAAACTAGACAACTACATCGGTAAGAGCATTCTGCCAATATTGGGGCATTGTGCCACGGAGCGAGGGGTGTTGAACCAATTGAAACACTATGTTAAAAAGCAACATAGTGCCTATGGAGATAACTTGAGATGGTGCATTGGATATAAGTTGGAGAATGGTCATGAATATTTGGATGGATTGAGGCGAGTATCGTATGGTGGGGTAAGAAGGCTCGATTCTCTTGTTTTACCTATTTGGAGATTGCATTGGTAACAGACAACCTGTTGTGCATATGGTTGGGTTTTCTCGAATGAGATATGCTCTGGGGCACCGGGACCGTTCGACCATGGAGGAGACAAATGGTAACGTGCCTTGGGCGCGGTGTCGGTAGTTCGATACGACAAGGCCGGCTAGCGACTCAGCGCTGGATTGGGTAGAACTGTAGTTGATTAGTCCTTTATGGCTTGGCTAATGACTTCATATAGATAATATTTGCTTTGGTTTGGTTTGTGCTTTTCGTGCAGGCGGCGGCCACCTAGCCATGGGCAAGAGTATGCATATCGATGATTGGATTAGTAAGGCTTGGATTATGGCATGGTTTGAGGATGGATATTGAGGCTTGGATTGTGGTTCGATAGGTTCACGCATTGCTTGGGTTTGAGTAGAACGTTTTCCATGCAAGTTTTCTTTTGAGTTGGATATATCTACTTGTATATTTGCTTGAGTTGAATGCTTGCATGTTTAATCTGCTTTACAGTTTTCCTTAACATGTCATACCTCTGCCATAAAATGAATCTAGGATCAAGTAGAAAGATCACCATATAATTGTTTGCATTCACTATCCTATTTAGTGTCGGTTTAGACGAGTGGGTTACCCCGCTCACTAGTACAACTGTATATTGACCCAAATTTGTGGGCATTTCCACACATCATGTTCCATATATCCAAGCAGCGCTACTAGACCTGTGGGCAAGAGAAAGAGCAAGAGTTGCATCGCCTTTGAGAAAATTTTCTTCCTGACATTTTTATTAGGACCCTATCGAGAGCTTCGTTGTGTTTACTCTGATGTATGCTTGGTACACAACACTTGACTTTTGCTGCAACTTGATCGTTTCGATGATAACTCTTATGTTTGACATCATCGCCTTGTGCGAGTGCAACTTCAGGCTCGCACGATATCACATCCCGATGAGAACGATTGTCCCGCGGGAGCGCTGCAATATGGTGATTCACGTTCAGCGGGGATGATCGAGCTTACGAAAGATTGGGGCATAACATTCGTAATGGAAGATACGATTTGAGCAGCAAGAACCTCCTACCGAGGACGAAGTCGTTTAAATCGATCAGGACGAGACATCCCCAAAGCCTATCTTTATTAGTAAAAGTCTGCCCAATAAAGATCGGGAATCCCTATTACAACTCTACAGGGAATACATCGATGTCTTTGCTTGGAGTTATGAAGACTTTCTCGTACTGGACCCCAAATCGTGGTCCACAAACTCAATAATCGGCCTGATGCCAAACCACTCAAGCAACAACAGCGTCGATTCTGGCCCGACGTAATGGATTCTATCGAAGATGAAGTCATCAAGCTGATAGCTAGTGACTTCATCCGCGAGGAACAACACCCCGACTGGGTAGCCAACGTCGTGCCCATCATTAAAAAGAATGGAAAGATCCTAGTCTGCATCGACTTTTGTGATCTAAATGCGACATATCCCAAAGACGAATTTCCTCTTCCAATTACCGATGTAATAATCGACAACACTTGTGGCTTCGAGCGCATGTCTTTCATGGATGGCTTCTCAGCTACAACCAAATCAAGATATTTCCTAACGATGACAAACATACGTTATTTCGGACCCCGATAGGCCTATACTTCTATACGGTCATGTCTTTCGGCCTGAAGAACGGGGATGCTATATATCAGCGAGCCATGAGCAATATTTTTTGTGAGCATCTGTACAAGACTGTAGAATGCTAAGTCGACGACATTTTTGTCAAGAGTCGCTCCAAAGATGATCACCTCAAAGATCTGAGGACTGTGTTCGTGTCGTAATGCGTGCACACCGTCTCAAGATGAACCCTACCAAGTCCTTTCTGGGAGTCTCCAGCAAGAAATTTCTGAGTTTTTTCATCACTTTTTGGGGTATTCATATAGACCACGACAAAACCAAGGCCATCCTGGAGATGCACCAGCCAAGGAACCTCCAGGAACTTTGCGGCCTCCAAGGGAGGTTAGCATACATCAGGAGATTCATATCAAACCTCTCTGGACGTTGTCGACCGTTCACACAGCTCATGAAGAAAGGTGTCTAATTTGTTTGGAATGAAGAATGCCAACGAGCGTTCAAAAATATCAAAGAATACCTATCAAACCCTCATGTGCTGGTAGACCCGGTCATGGAAAAGCCATTCCTGCTCTATGTAAATGCAATAGATCACTCTCTCGGTGCCCTGTTAGCTCAGAATAATGATTCAGGTTACGAGTAGGCCATATACTACCTCAGCCGGATGATGGTCGGTCCAGAGCATAGATATACCGCCGTCGAGAAAGAATATTTTGTGCTGGTATTTGCCATCCAGAAAACTCAACACTACGTGGCTGGATAGACTATTCATGTAATCTCGCGAGTCAACCCCCTCAGGGTCCTCATGACCAAACCTGGGGTAGTCAATTTTCGCTTAGCTACCTGGGCAATACTATTATCTCCATATGATATGGTATTCGTCCCACAGAAGGCCGTCGAGGGTCATGCATTGGTCGACTTTTTGGCAACCCATATGGGATCATAAACCTCAAAGCTCTATGAAGAGATTACAGACGAGGTGGCAGACACCAACGTTACTTCACACGAAGCGGTTTGGCGAATGTTCTTTTACCGTTGTTCAAGATCAGGGCCCAAAGGAAATATCATCGCTAGGGTCAGGATAGTACTGATCTTCCCATACAGTCTCATCATCAATTATGCATACTTACTCACAGAGCCATGCTCCAATAAGATGGCAGAGTATAACGCCATAGTCATCGGACTACAGCTCGCCAAACAAGTCAGGGTAGAGTACTTGGAATCCTATGACGATTCTCAGCTAATCGTCAATCAAGTTTGGAGAGTATACGAAGTCCGAAATGAAGACTTGATCCTCTACCACCAAACTGTACACAGTATCATCACAACGTTCGAGATATTCTTTATTGAGCATGTCCCTCCATTGCAAAAGATTAAGGAGGACGCTTTAGCTGGCCTCGTTGCTTCCTTGGCAATCCCAGACAATACCCATCAGTTGATCACAGTAATCGATCAAGAGCTGGTTTATTTCAAAAGCAACCTATTCTTATGCCTCATCTATGTAGCGGAGGACGACACCGATACTTAAGATTGGAGTCTTCCATCCATCGACTAAGCAGTCTATGGAATTCTTCCTAAAAACCCAAATGAAGCTATTTTAATCAGAAGACGCTCCCACTATTTTTATTACGACATGGAGACCAAAATATTGTACCATCGGTCCTACGACGGCCTACTGATCTGATGCTTGTCAAACACAGAGGCAAAATAAGCCCTCCGTGAAGCTCATGACGATGTCTGTGGGGCGTATCAACCCGGTCCAAAGCTACAGGACCGTCTTCGAAGAATGGGCTACTATTGGCCGACAATTATAGCAGATGCGGTCGATTATGCAAGAAATTTCCATGTATGTCAAATCCACGTGGACCTCGTCCACCAGTCATCTGAGTTCTATATCCAATGGTAGCATCCTGGCCATTTGAGGCGTGAGGAATGGACATCATTGGGCCAATCAGCCCACTTTCTTCAAAGGGACATCGGTTCATCCTGGCAATCACCGACTACTTCTCCAAATGGGAAAAGCTTTTCTGCTTGCTGAATTCAAGAAAGCAAACATGATTAACTTCGTTTAGCATCACGTCATATATCGCTTCGGCTTGCCGCGTAGGATCGTCCACGATAATGGTCCAATGTTCGCAAGTCACTCCTTCTATCGATTTTGTGATAAGAACCGAATCCAAAACATATCCTCCACGACATACAACCCTGCCGCAAACGGTTTGACAGAAGCATTTAACAAAACCATCATCAAGATCCTAAAGAAATTTATGTCATCCAATAAATGCGACTGGAACGAGAAGCTGGGTGAATATGTCTGGGCCTATCGAACAACAGTCAGGACAGCTACTGGAAATACGCTATTTTCTTTGGTTTATGAAAGTGTGGCGGTGCTCCCACATGAGATCCAAATCCCTTCAATATGGTTAGCTCTCTCCAACCAACTAACCATGGAAGAAAACTACCACCGACGGTTACATGAGTTAAAAGCACTCGATGAAAAATGGCTCTTAGCCCAATAACGTAAAACAGAGAACGTTTCAAGTGGGTGAACTAGTCCAAACAATAAGAAGGCCGATGGATATGACTCACAAGACGACCGACAAATTTTAACCTAAATGGGAAGGCCCATTCGTTGTGGAAACTGTATTTTCCAACGACACATACCGGCTAGCAAAACCCAACGGCGACTTGCTCCTGATGCCTATCAACGATAAGTTCCTCAAAAAGTACTATGTATAAATTGGACTGGTACTCCTCTATTACCAACTACATTGTATCTTCCTCCTCTATTACCAACTATATTGTATCTTCCTGGGAATTGGTTCATGTCCACAGGGCCTCTGGACTGTCGCTCTAATACACTACAACGACGGAGTCTGCCATATCCATATTACCTCTGAGCAAACTTTCTGGCCTTGACCATCGATCATCACGTCCATATTACCTCTGATATCGATTGTCTTATAACTTATCACCCGTACCCAATCCTGAGTATACCCGCGATGTTAAGTCCATAAAAATGCCACGTCCATAATACCTCTAGCAGGGCTTGTCTCAAACCTATTACATGCACTAACGTGCGCAAAAAATAATGGATCCACAAAATTTATCACGTCCATATTATCCCTGATAGGGTTTATTTCGAATCTATTACTCGTACCACAAGTGCGCAAAAGGATAATAGGCCTACCAAAAATCCTCCGACGGGATGTCCTAAAAAACTACAAAACCTATCACTTCTATATTTCCTCTGATAGGGTTTGTTTCGAATCTATTACTTGCACCACAAGTGTGCAAAAGGGTAATAGATCCACCAAAATCCTCCAGCAGGATATTCTTAAAAATCATAATACCTACCACGTCTATAATACCTCTGATAGGGTTTGTTTTGAATCTACTACTCACACCACAAATGCGCAAAAGGGTAATAGATCAACCAAAATTTTCCAGCGGGATGTCCTTTCAATCCACAAAAACTGCCACGTCCATATTACCTCTGGCAGGGCTTGTCTCAAACCTATTACTTGTAATAACATACACAAAAAAGTAATGGATCCAAAAAACCTATCACGTCTATATTACCTCTGATAGGATTTATTTTGAATCTATTACTCGCACCACTAGTGCGCAAAAGGATAATAGGTCTACCAAAATTCCCCAACGGGATGTCCTTAAAAACCAAAAAATCTATCATTTCTATATTACCTATGATATGATTTGTTTCAAATCTATTACTCGTACCACAAGTGCGAAAAAGGGTAATAGATCCACAAAATCTCCCAGTGGGATGTCCTTAAAAACTACAAAACCTATCAAGTCCATATTACCTATGATAGGGTTTGTTTCGAATCTATTACTCGCACCCCAAAGTACAAAAAAGAGTAATAGGTCCACTAAAATCTTCTAGTGGGATATCCTTAAAAAGCTACGGTATTATACTATATCCTCCAGTACAATACCCAAAAGTCCACAACATACGAAAATTCTGAAAAATGAGAGACTTCATTCATCAATATTCAAGATCATGAGTACAAATGATAGAAATCTATTACATTCAAGAGTTCTCATTAGTATTAAAAGTCATGAGTATATATGATGGAAACCTGTTTTAAAAGGTTTTCAGTGAAGTCTCGCTGATACAAAACTTTTTCATTAGAAGCGCCCCTCCGTGTTGTCGTCGCTATTGACACAAGTCGAGCCCGCAACAAACTCAAAGCTTTATGGCTCACTACTCCACAGTGTAAACCTCAGTATATAGAAAATCTACATTGATGGATAGCAAGGGAAGAGCAGGAGCAGACGCTCTACAACCATGCGAGAAGACCAACGACAAGAATGGTAATTAATTCAAATCCTGTCATCGACCCCATAGTCTCCCGACCGATAGCGAACCACATAAAAGGGAGAAAAGCAGCAAACGCACTGCATGAAAGAGGGCAGCTCAGGGTATAACATGGGATGTTCATCCTCGTCTCCTGGATTAGTTCTTGCCAAACTGACAACGTCTCCTAGAGAAATGCCGCATAAGGTTGGTTTTTATCCCGAACAACGGGTATTATGATATCCTTCTATGCCCCACCATAGGCAACACGAGCAAAGACAAAACCTGCATAAAGAAGACGCATCAGTCTCAGTGAAGATTATAAAAAGGTATAATCGTCGCATATCGCTGCCAAGCTGCAGCCACGAGTAGTTAAGTCTATACGGACGAGCAAGATGAGACCTCACCCATGCGGCCTATCCACATACAGGTTCTTCACGCATAAAATTAATGATTTCTCATTCATGTGGCCTCTCCAAAGCTCGGAGCACATGTCTGATATGTTTTGCGTGCGTGCCACGAAGGAGTGCTCACCCACACGACAGAGCTCGGAGAGGAGGTCTGCACAAGCCCGAGGGGAGCCTTCACCTACGTGGAAGGACTTTGCTAAGGCTCGTCTCACGAAAGACTTAATATCCCCTTACCTCGGAGTAGAATTTCTTCATTAGGGGGCCACGGATCAATCGTGCTCTTGACCGACTCCTCAGCGAAAGAGATAGCAACATCCAGCATCTTCGCGATGGAAGAGGAACGGAAGACAAAAGTTCTCTCTTTCCCCCTGACTGCCAATTTATAGTCTCCAAAACCGCATGAAGGGATCGAGGCAGTGAACCGAGCGGTTACTGAGATAAACTTGACACCTCGATCCACGTGATCCGCTTTAAATATCTTCAAAAACTGATTCCTCAAACCCCGTGTCAGGAGATGGTACAGAATCCGAACAGATTCACGCAAATATCGAACCAAATCTCCTTACTCATAGTTGACAAACTGGCACCGTTTGCCCATGTTGCTCAATGACCTTCTATGCTTCTTATTCAAATTATTTCAAACTTATCATTTTGAAAAAATTGAAGGGGGTCTTATAGAAGCATAAAAAAGATGCAGCCATACGAGCGACGTCCATGCACCCACTAAATAGAAAAACTCAACGGATGGATCGTACGGACACCATGCGGCCCAGAAAAGGAACACCCATGCGGTCCAAACAAGCGTCTTGACAACTGGCCGCAGGTCGACCTAACATGACGTCCTGACAACAAAAATGGCACCTGACACAGAATTCTAACAAAAAAGATTTTTCTGATCGCCTCGAAGGACGAGAATACACTAAGAGGCAGAAGTCTCAAGGATGGTGCAGAGCCACATAGACAACACCACAAAAAGATCCCATGTGGCTTTGGCCCAGGCGTCCCAGACTCCATACAGTCCATACGTCTCTGGCCCACGCGTTCCATACTCCATGTATCCCATGTGACTCTAGCCCATGCATTCCAGACTCCATGCGGTCCATGTATCTCTGGTCCCGTGCGTTCCAGACTCCGTATATCCCGTACGTCTTTGGCCACATGCGTCCCAGATTCCTCGACGACCAAGTCTTGTTGTTACAACTGAGTGGTCCTCTCCAACCAAATAGCGACCACGTGTCCAGTTGACAAAGTCGCGCCTACACAGTTGAGAACAGTCCAAATACTCAGCAAACAACAAAATTCTAACAAATGTTCACGTGGTAGCGGAGCCCGGATTCTCGTGCATAGCTGTAGCACCCTTCCGTTGATAGGGGACACATGGCAAACCCGACCATCCATGCGGCCTGAAATCCATGCGGCTACAAATATGACTATAAATAGTAAGGTACCAGAACCATGCAAGAGGTTGGCTGGCTATCTATGAATCAACACTCAAGAGAGAGAGAAAAGCTTCCGCACCGGATCGTCCACGGAGTAAAGAAAGTTGCCACACTCCTAACCCTTAGATTGTCTCCTATGACACTTTTTTGTCCTTTCTTAGTTTGTTAAATCAAACCCAGTTCTCCCAATTCTCGTTTTGATATTAAATGGCAAACAACAAGTGCTTCTTATGGAGAGCAGATTTGTTGTCTCATATTTCTGTTCTGTATTCATGTCCCCTCTCTTTTAGATGTGTGCCCCATTTTTTAATTTTCGGCTGAGACCCACATGTAATAGGGTGGGGACAAAATATGGGACAAAATTAATAGGACATCAGATCTGCTCTGCTTCTTATGATACTCTAATTCTCATTCAACTTTTTTAATTGTGTAAAAACAAATAACTACAACCACCATTTATATATACTAGTAAATTCACGTGTGTTGCATGTAAAATAAAATTTTCTAATATTATTCTAAAATAATTTAAGTATTTAAATATATTTTAATTATAATTTATTATGAATATATTTCTACTCTTTATAAAAATTCTTCGAAATGTTAGTCGTTTAAGTTGTACGCATATCCTCATGTAATTAAAAATTAAAATTAAATAAATTATAATTAATTGTTTAACTACATAATATTATATAATTATAATCAAACACTTTTTCTAACTCATGTAGTTAAGTTAGGAAGCATTCTTCTTGGTTGGTCAAGTTTGATTTTCCATTACGTTATTTATAACAAATTTATTTTTAACGTAATATTAATTTTTTAAATAAATGGTTGAGTATTTACAAGCGGCTTAGACGGCGCACTTTTGAACCATTTTGAAGTCTCGTTATAATAGTAGAGATAGACTTCGACACAAATATTCAGAAATATTAAAGTTCGATAATTCAAGAAATATTCAGATTGAGGCCCATTCCAATAGCATCACTAGCAACAAGAACATCAAACTCGCTGCTTCCATCATTGAACATTAAGGCCTGCCAGCTTCCTAAAAAAAAAGGCCAACCAGCATAAATCAAACGAATGCAAGCTAAAGTGTCATAGAACTCTAGAGAAATGTGTCATAGAACTATTACTAAGTGGTAACAAATGCATCATTCATAAAACAAAATCATCTATGAAGATTTTTTTTTTTTTTGTGTGTGTGTCGTGTTCTTCCGTCAGAGTCATGAGACAAATTCAGCAAGTAGCTAGAGTCAAGCATTGGGCTTCTTACAGTAAACTACAATTTTAAGAATAAGCACAAAAAAAATTAGGACTACAGCTAGCTGTAATATACTGAGTTGGCATGTTTATTATTTTACCAACAAAGCTGAAAACCGAACTTAAGAGATGCAAAATAAAAAGATTATACCAAGCAAATATTAGAAAATAATATAGTTTGACAGGCTAGAACTTGTGTTCCATGACCAAATGAAATCTAATTAGCAATCCATTTTATGTATTCACCGTGTAGTGGAAAAAGTTGATTTTTCGTTAGTATATATATATATATATATATATATATATATATATATATATATATATATATATATATATATATATATATATATATATATATATATATCCTTGTCAAGGCAGTGAGCATTGAGAGCAAATACTTTCTTTGTTATTTTTTTTTCCGATAGAATCCACTAAGCAAATAGATGGAAGAACATGGAAATGGACAGAATAAATATGACAGCATATTTGCTTCCGTGAGCACTAACTAAGATATGACATGCATGGAAGTAGAGTTACCAACCATGAAGAACTTTACAGGTTAAACAAGGTTAACCTAAAATGTCCATATTTTATTTTTTATATGAAATTTTAGAGACCATGCATCAGTCAAACTTATATAAGTGATCCCTCGATCATATGAGTTGCTGATCATATGCATGCGGATGAATCTGGTTACATGGCAAAGAAAGAAGAAAACACTAGCTATATGCTATGCTTGTTCCAATGGTAAAGCTTAGTATAGAGAGCTTTAGTTAATGGTTAATATTGTCTTCTTGCATGCTAAATACTTAAGGGATTGCATCCATATCTTCATTGAGATGCATCATCGAAAGCAATGCAATCCAATTGATTTCATTGCTCAATTATCCTGAGATCTGGAAAATTAGAATTACATGTACCTGGCTAGCCTCTTTTAATTACCATCTCTACTTGCCTATAGACCTTCCGTATCTTACTTTTCATATATCTTTTAACCAAAGAATTGAAGTCTCTTTTCTATTATTATCAAGCAAGACTGCTACAGTTTTTTGTTATCGTCATTGATCTTCTATTTTATTGTTAATGGAAAGTTTGATAGTTACTTTATTATGCGACAGAAATTAGGAAAATGCTAAGTTTACTACCAAATGTTTACAACCTTCTTATGTGGGCCACACCTGGCCCCATCTCTCATCCAATAAATGACTGTCATGTGGCGCACCTGCCACGTGGCGGACACCGGGTCCGACATACCCCCCCCACCTGTCACGACCCGCATTCGGTATAGGGGCACGAGTAGTGAACAACGTCTAGCCTACGCCGCAACATCGACAGTAGAACGATATTTGGGTAAACTATCTATCTAGCAATCAAGATATACTAATACCACAGATGTAAATATGAATACCCAATCACAGATCTATAAGATGGAACAATCGCACAAATATGATAAAATAACTGAAGAGTCAAAATACAGCTCACAAGACAATAATATCCAATGAGTCACATAAAAGAAATACTAATAACAAAGCTGGAGACAAATCCAGTACAAAAAGATCTAACTACTGACTACGAGTCCTGGGTCGTCTGTCTCAATCTGGATGAGACCCTCCTGAGCCAAAGTCTCTGGCTCTAAGCCAACTACGTCCTGAGACCCGTAGTGAGTGGGGTTCCACTCCTGAGTGTCATCTGGAAAAAATATATCTAGTCAGGAAAGGAGCAAAGTACATCTCTAACAGCAGTTCTAATAAATGATATAAACTATGTAACAGTAAATAGAGCGAATATACAAGATACAATAAACACGTACAAGAGATATGCAATATAGAAATACTGAAAATAAATACAAGAATGAGCATCATAGGAATAAACAAGAAATATTACTACTAAGTGAGTGAGTATCAGCTTCAACATGTGACCGGCTTGGGATCTTGCCCAAGGATAATAGCCTGGTTAATCATACGTGCGGTGTATGATTAACACTATTTAAGAAACAAGACATGCACAAGGAGGGTATGATCACATATCTACAATAAATACTTTCTGCCCCCGACTGGTATAGTGGATCCAACCATGATATGTTATGACACGAGATTCTCTGGGTAGGTAGCAAGTCTCCCCAAGAATCAATGTCAGTACATGTACAAGAAGAACAAGGAACAAGGCTTGCACAAGATACACCATAAGTACCAAGAAATAACATCTCATGACGAGATCCAGATATACCAATCCGTGTAACCATCGTGTCAAAAAATTAAGGATATCTACACTAGATACAAGAGACATAGAGGATATCATAAATGAGAAACTATCAGAGAATGTACTCGCCTGAAATCCGGTGAACAGTATCAAAGATGTTTGGTACGGTGCCTCAAAGACCTAAATATGTAATATTACATCAATACAAGATTTTGGAATAAAAATAAGTTAAAATAGTCAACTTTTATGTCATAAAATTATTTCTAAGTCAAAACAGTCAACTCTAGGTCAAACTAGTCAAACTTGGTCAAACTAGCTATTTCTAGGTTTTATGTGTCCATCTCTTGGATATTGGGTTCATACACTATGTAACTAGGCCATACTAGCTATACTAGGATACTAGAAAATCAACAAGATACCGTATCATAAAATACGTAATTTATTATATATGAAAATATTATAATATGTATACAAACAACAATATATAATACTCCTAACTAAACTAATGTTAAGTCGATACCTTGGCTTTGAACCAAAAGCGATATCACACCACCTACACTCCCATCTTGATATTCAAACCCAATACCTTGAGTAAAATCCTATACCTTAACATTACCTTGGTATCTCAAGGTAATTCAATAACTAACTTATAACTATTACCCATACACCTCACTATACATTAATATGTATTCAAACTTATAAAAATACTATACTAAACTATATACTAGCATACACCTTGATATTCAATACCCGTACCCAAGATATCTCACTCTCATTACCTTGATGTGCCCCAAGGTAATATAGAAATAATGCTAACTAATATTAACTAGTACCTATGTATATATAAATATCATATATAATATATACCAACTTATTTACAATATATACATAACTACTAGCTTATTAATATAAACTAATTAATCTTATATATATATATATATATATATATATATATATATATATATATATATAAAACTTACTAACTTATCAGCTTATCGAATAAGCTGCCACTGCTGCTTACTGCCGCTGCCGTTGCTGCTTTCTGCTTCTGCTTCTGCTTCTGCTTCTGCTTCTGTTGCTTCTGCTTTTGCTGCTGCTTCTGCTTTCTGCTGTTGCTTCTTGGCTTCTGCTTTCTGTAGCTTCTCACTGCTTTTCTCTCAATACTTTCAATTATTTTTTCTCACTGTTTTCATTGTTTTATTCACTGTTTTCTATAGTTTCTTCTTCCCTCAAGCTCACACACATAAATACACACACACACATACACACACACACACACACACACACACACACACACACACACATATATATACAACTACACATAATATATATATATATATATATATGTGGTTTATATATATATATATATATATATATATATATATATATATATATAAAATACATATTAGAGAAGCACATGAACTCCTACTCTCCATGATCACCAACACATCAACAAGAATTATAGATCAAACATATAAATATACATATACATATATCTCACATAATAATTATAATTACAATATCTATAATATCTATAATTGAATTAAATTGCAAAGAACAACACGTGAAGTGCATCGCACCCGTATCATACTAGATCTATGATACGCTTGTGATACGGCTCCACCACAAAACCAAACATATTCCAACAGACACGAGCAAGTCTAAAATCATAATTATGAATAATACGAAGAGCTAACTACCCATCTACATGTCCGTATCAAAATATGACATGCTCAAACCCCCGTGTCGGAAGAAAATTACTAAATCAACCTGTATCTCCAAATTGTCAGGTTATAGCCTACACGTATCCAATTGTGGACACAATACTAGCCAATTCATATAGAGATAGAGGTGGGCCCTACTCTTAGTTGTCATATACCATCTCAAATATGATACGTTAAACACGTTGAATACTCCCTCCAATGCAGGTGGCAAGTCTAGTCTGTAAGTAACTGTACCGACCATCTTGAGAATAGTGAATGGTCCGATGAATTGCGGACTAAGCTTCCCGTCCCCACCGAAATAAATTATGCCTCGTGTTTGATAAATCCTCAGAAACACCAGACCACTAAACTAGAACAAAATAAAATATTAAGAACTTAATCTATAACAAACAACCAATATCAAGCACAAAACAAAAATCTAAAACTATACCTCAAACTCCAAAGGTCTTTGGTGGCTATCGGTCCAATACCGATGTCTGTACTGCGCCACCTGAAGTCTGTCTCTGATCAACTTATCATTCTTCGCTGCATCCACAACCATCTCTGGCCCTAGCAAAACTCTCTCTCCAACATTGTCCCATGACAAGGGAGTATGATATCTCCGATCGTACAGAGCCTCAAAAGGTGACATCTCTATACTAGCCTGGTAGCTGTTGTTGTAAGCAAACTCTACCAAATAGAGATGGTCCTCCCAAGATCCTCCAAAATATCGTACACAAGTGTGCAGCATATCCTCGAGAGTCTGATCAGTCCTCTTTTACTATCCATCTGTCTGGGGATGATATGCAGTACTGAACTTGAGTTGGGTGCCTAAACTTGCCTGCAAACTCCTACATAAATGAGAAGTAAAATGACTATCCCTATCCAAAACTATGCTGATGGGAACCCTATGTATCCTGACGATCTGCCACACATATATCTCTGCCAGCTTCTCCGTAGACAAACCCACCTTGAAAGGCAAAAAGTGGGCCGACTTGGTCAACCTGTCAACGATGACCCAAATTGCGTCTTTTCTTCCTGGAGATCATGGAAGTCCGGACATAAAATCCATAGTAATGTGCTCCCACTTCCACTTTGTAATGGGTAATGGCTGAAGTAAACCAACTGTCCTCTGCCTCTCGGCTTTCACCTGCTGACACACTAAGCATCTGGATACAAACTGTGCCACTTTCCTCTTCATGCCATACCACCACACACTCTCTCGTATATCTTGATACATCTTGTTGGCACCTGAATGCATGAAATACTGGGAGCGATGCGCTTCCTGCAACACCTCCTCACGCAGCTTTCCACTCGACACACATAATCAAACACCATGACGCAATAAACCATCTTCACCAATGGTGAAATCATCCTCCAATCCTTCTCTCACCTGAGCTCTGATGCTCCTCAGAGATAAATCCTCATACTAGGCTGCCTTGATCCTGTCCATCAACTCTGAGTATATCTGCAACCCCCACATATGAATAGTAAAATCAGGAACTATTACCTTAAAGCCCAAGCTCTCCAAGTCCTCCAACAATTACTAATCCTGCATCAACAATATTGCTACTGGATACCTGCCCAAGGCATCATCAACTATATTCGCTTTTCCAGGATGATACTGCAAAGATATGTCAAAATCCTTCATCAGTTCCAGCCATCGACGCTCCCTCATGTTCAACTCTTTCTGAGTAAAAACGTACTTCAAGCCCTTGTGGTCTGTGAAGATCTCCACACGCTCTCCACATAAATAGTATTTTTATAACTTTAGGGCAAAGATGACTGCTGCCAACTCCAAATCGTGGGTAGGATAGTTCTTCTCATGAGGATGCAATTGCCTTGATGAATAGGCAATCATTTTTCTATTCTGCTGAAGAACACAAGCCAGCCCTTTCTCCGATGCATCACTATAAATAGTGAAACCTCCAGACCCTGATGCCAACGTCAAAATAGGAGCAGACGTCAACCTCTTCTTTAAATCCTCAAAAGCAACCTGACACTCCTCTGTCCAAACAAACTCTGCATCCTTCCTGGTGAGTCTAGTCATTGGCTCGACAATCCTCCAAAAATCTTGCACAAACTTCCTGTAGTAGCCTGCTAGACCCAAGAAACTTCTGATCTCTGCTATTGAACTCGGGGTCTTCCAAGACTCTACTGTTGCTATCTTCTTCGTATCCACTAAAATTCCATCACCAGTCACAATATGTCCTAAGAACTCTACCTTGTCCAGAAAGAACTCATACTTCGACAACTTTCCATACATCTTCTCCTTCCTCAACACATCCAACAAAATTCGCAAATGCTCTTCGTGCTCCTTTGGTGTCTTCGAGTATATGAGTATGTCATCAATGAACACCACCATGAACTTGTCAAGGTACTGGTGGAACACCTTGTTCATTAAATTTATAAATAACGTAGGGGCATTAATTAACCCAAACGATATCACCATAAACTCATACTGGTCATACCGAGTCCTAAAAGCAGTCTTCGGAATGTCCTCCGGCTTCACTTTTACCTGGTGGTAGCCTGATCTCAAGTCTATCTTGGAAAATACCTTGGCGTGACTCAACTAATCGAATAGGTCATCAATCTGTGGTATCGTGTATTTATTCTTGATAGTGAGATTATTCAATGCCCTGTAATCGATGCACATGCGCACTAATACATCCTTCTTTGGTACAAACAATATCGGGGCTCCCTACGGTGAAGAACTGGATCTGATAAACCCCTTATCCTACAATTCATCCACTTGCTTCTTCAGATGGACCAGCTCGCTGTTGTTCACTCTATAGACATTCTGTAAAATTGGTTCTATATCTGGCACAAAGTCTATAGAGAATTCAATATCTCGATCTGGTGGCAATCTTGGAAATTTCTCAAGAAACACATCCAAGGACTCTTCTATCAACGGATGCGGCAACTCCTTGTCTTCCAACATAGCTCCACCGATAATGCTTTCTCTCTGCTCTGTAACTCCTCTAGCAAACTCAAACTCTGGATCTCCTGGCGAGCTAAATAAAACTCTACCTCCTCTCTAATCTATACTAGCATGGTGCCTACTCAACCAATCCATCCCGAGTACAATATCGTAGCTCGAAAGTAGCATTACAAGTAGATACACACTCAGCTCCCGGCCTTCCACAGTAACTCTCTTATCCTTGCAAATATCACTAACCAGGATAATGCCTCCCCCGGTTATGATCTTGCAAGTCCTAAGCAAAGACTCAGCTACCAAATAATGATTCAGAGCAAAAGAAACAGATACAAAACTATAGAAAGAACCACTATCAAATAAAACTAAAGCTAGAATGGAATCAAGAAGAACAGAACCTGCGAAGACATCTTCGGTGGGCTCGGCCTCCTAGACCACCATAGCAAATGCTCGTCCCTGACGTGCACCTTCCTGATGCTGGTGCTGGGCGTAACGCTGCTGCTGGGTCGGAAGCGGCGATCCCCTCAGTTGTACTATAGGTGGCCTCGCCTGTGTCCTCGGAGTCGGAGCTGCTCCGTGAACTGCACGACGAGGGTTGGATGGACACTCTCTCAGCTGATGCCCCTCGTTACCACAATACAAACAAACTTCTAACCACTTCCTGCAAACTTTTCAGATATGGAAGGGCTTCTTGTAGTAGTGGCAGAAAGCTTACTATGGTTGTCTCTGCTACTGCGGTGCCTGGTGAAATGGTACCCTAGCTGGAGTCTGGTCTTACTGCGGCTACTGGAAAGGTCTCGACTGGAAATGAGGAAGCTTAGCAGTCACTATGCTGCTATTAGCACCCAAAAAAGAATCGCGATCTCTCTTGGGTTTCAAACCCAACTCTCGCTCAACCTCGCATGCCTCCGCAAGTATCTCCGAATAGGTCTCATAGAAAGACGGAATGAGCATCTTCACTTCCCAGTTCAGACCTTCGCAAAAATGGATAGCTCAAACCTCCGGCTCCCTCACCAAATACTCTACAAATTGGCTCAGCCTATCGATCTTTGTGGCATATTCCTCCATGGACATGCTCCCCTGAGTAAGTCTCTCAAACTGCCTCCCCAAGTCTAACTTGTTCGCCCGAGCAAAGAACTTCCTCTTGAAGAGGCCCTTGAACACCTCCCAAGACTTGCCCGCATGATCAAGAAGTAGCATATGGGGTGGTTCCTAATGACTAAAATATAGATTTAGAGTCTAATTAGAAGGAAAAAATTGAATTGTATCTATTGGGAGATGGATTCCCAATGAAACCTCCAAATTGAGTGAAAAGAGCCTTCAACATATAGATCATAGCTCCTCCTTGTAGATCCTTGCTCCTCCTTATAGATCCTTGGTTCCTCCTTATTCTAATGGTCTCCAATGATAATTTGGGAAGAAATTGGGAAAAATTTAGGTAAAATTTGATGTGGAAATAAAAATATTTAGAAGAAAAAATTCTAGATCTAGATTTTAAATAAAAAAATATATAGACATAATTTTCCTCCATTCCTTACTAGGCCGGCCACTACCCCCTTCTCCAAGCTACTTTAAAATATCCACAATACCTCTTGGGGATTATCATAAAGAAATTAATTAAGTAGAAAATGTTCTAGTCTAATTGGTTTAACTTAATTAATCCTCCTCCTAATAATTGGGCTTATTATTGGACTCAATTCTAACTAGAAGTAAATGTTGGTCCATGGATCTAATCTAAAATAGTTAGGTCCACTAATACAAGTCCAAAATCAAATACTAATATCTAACAATAAATAAATAATACAATAAATAAATTTACAACATGCATAATATTTAATTAATTATGAAATGACCAAAATACCTTTTCCTAGAAAATGTGGTAGTGACACCACCCAATGGATGGCAGCCACGTGGACGCCACGTGGCAGTTGTAAAAAGGGTGTAAGCATTTTGTTTTAGGCGTAACATTACTGCAAAAATTAATATTTCATAATTTCTTGTGAATGTTAGCTGTGAAGTGATTGATGTTGGAAATGCTTTCCTCATATGTGAATGTTCATGGTTTTAAATTCCATATGGAGAGTTTTACTTGTGATGTTCTTTAAAGTTTGAATACTAGCAGTAACCTTTTCCTTAGTCCATTTGATTCATGCATAATACGCGCAGATCATGTGAATTTTTTGTGTTGTAAGAATGCATAAACATTAAGTTGTGATCATTTTTTTATGCATGGACTTCGTACATGTACCGAAGGACGAGAGATCCAAACTTGAGCCAAAGACGAGTCTGTGCATCTTTGTCGGTTACGGTCGGGATGAGTTTGGCTATAAACTCTACGACCCAGTGGAAAGAAAGCTCTACATAAGCAGGGACATGGTATTCGTCGAGGATTATACCATAACCAACACTCAGGATTCCAAAATGCCTTCTAAGGTTGAGGAATTTCTTGAGTTAGAGTCATTTTGCTTCGACCAATTTCCAGAGGACACTGCAGAGGATCCAGTTATGGGAGATCCAGTACATGAAGTTGCTCCTAACCTTGATCATCAGCCTGCTGATGGTGGCCAGGGTGACCCTCAGGAGGATGAGCATGCCGAGGAGGTAGTTCCTGAAGGGGAGGAGGTTGTTGATATACAGCCAGAACCAGTGCTTTCTGTAAGCACCATGAATTTTAGAATTTAATATTTTTGTATTCTGAAATTCTTGTGATTTAGGAAAATTTTTATTTTATTTTTGGCTAGTTATCATATATAATGTAATTGAATTTATAGTTATGTATATTTATTTAATTATTAATATTATACAGAAAAAATATATTTTTAGGTGTAAAACTATTATTAGAGTATTGTATAATTTTTTTGGAATTTATTGAGATCCAAAACTTTTTTTTAATATCCATATACCTATATATATAAATAAGAAAAATAAAAGAAATAAATCCTAACCCAAACCCACTACCCTACCCTAAACCAAATAACCCAAACCCAAACCCAAACCCAAACCCACTAACATAACTAACATCCAAAACCAAAACCTAATCTTAACTCTAAACTAACAAACCCAACCCCCCTTTTTTTCACGCACAGGAAACCTTCCCCCCTTTTTTCCTATATATATAACTAAACAAAACACTAACCCTAATCCTAATCCCACCAGCGCCTTCACCACCCCAACCACCGTCGTAAACCCCTACCGATCGTCGTCCGTCGGCCGACCGCCGATCACCACCAGCATAGCTGCCGCGCGCGAGCAGCAATTGCGCAGCCGATCGCGCGCACGCGCACAACAACAACAGCAGGTAGTTGCATCCCCCTCCTTCGCGCGCAGCCACCGCCCTCCTCGCTCGTTCGATTCGTGTCCCATATTTGCTGGTACATTCATAACCTAACCCTCTAGGATTTCCTTCAAGTAGAACGAATTTAGGCACCCCGGTTTGATCCAAAAATCGACCGAAAGTTGGCCAAAAAACTGTTCGAAAATAGTTCAGAATTTCAGTCCAAGTACCCATGTTCATGTCCAATTTTCCACCAACTCGTTAATTATTTTCAAATTATAATGAAAAGAACTTTTTCACAATATAACCAAGATTTTTACTGTTCTATTAGTTTTTATTAGTTTGCTATAATGGTTAAATTATTCTTGTTCCAAAATGACCAAAAATTTATTTTTAAAATACCCAAAATCTTGCGATACGGGGTACGTTCTGCCAAACGAGACAACTTTGTCGTATGAAAGTTGCACCGAAAGGCACGTAACATAAACGCGGATGTGAGGGCTTTCACGAAACTTGATTTGGATGTGCGTGCATACCGGAATCAACGTGTATCCGCCAAAAAGTGCCGTATCGGGCCTGTTATGACACTCGTTGTAACTTCGTGTGTACTTGTCATTTCATAACAAAATATGCGCCATCAGATTCGCAGCGTTACGATGGTCCTGTGACCCAAGTTTGGTTTTTGAGAACATTGACGAAACCCCGTTTCGTGGGCCCCACGGCTCTACTTGACGGGCAATTTTCTGATCGGCTCTCGGAATCCAGTTCTGGACATTCCATTGAGTTTGTATCATTGTTCTGAACTTGTAGACACTAAGTTTGACGAATTTGGAGAACTTTGTCTTTGACACATTTTACAGTGCGAAGAAGGCCACAAATAGACCCCGCTTTGACCAAAACCTGTCAATTTTGCCCCTGTGTCCAAATTAGACTTATGAGTAGTCAATCCTAGCTATTTCTAGTATTCTGAGAACAATGGTGATGTTTGTTTCAGCATCTAGAAGTGTTCGTGCAGATTCTACTTTCCTAGGAGTAGTTGACGAAGTTCAGAACCCAGGCAAGTTTACCTTGCCATGATGTATCACAGTTTCTAGCCTTTATTATGTTATTTAGTTATTATAGTTATTTTATATGATTGATGTGTGTGTTTACCACAAGACCGTGAGATGTTGCTTAGCGTTCAAACAAGATTCCGGTGTCGGCGCCGTACGCGGAGTCGTGCAACATCACTTAGAGAGTTGATTCCACGATCCTATTTTTACGTGCTTGCTTTACCAAGTATGCCATACCCTAGGACACTTGACACTATTTTATGTGACAGAATCCTTCTTGAGTTATTCTTAAGAATTCTGTAAAGGTTTACAGGATTCGTGATATAAGACTTGCATATTATATAAATATTATTATGACTCGTTGTACTAGCTAGAGGTCATGATCTTGCGTGTTATGGACATGAGACATTATGGACATGAGATGTGATGTTACATTGGGTGGGGAGAGTCTTCATCGTGCTTTGGGCATATATTACTATTACTATTTATGTGTACTAGGCTTTAGCTTCTCTATGCGGAATCTAAAGTATTATATTTATATATATCCATATCCCTCCTGGTTCCCCCACACGGAGCCTTGAGTATACTATTAGCATACGAAAGTATCCATTGGGATCTCTCGTAAGTACTTTATATATACATCTTTCTCCTAGTTCCCCCACACGGAGCCTTGAGTGTACTATTAGCATACGAAAGTGTCCATTAGGATCTTTCGTGAGTACCAGCCTGGGGTACGATACCATACTCTCATTTGCATATCACATAGTTGGTTACAGTAGTTTACCCTTGAGTATGTGGCATTATACTATTTTACTTTTGGCATGCTATTTCTTGTACTTTGTTACGTCCCTTTGAGGATCTGGTCTCCTTCCAGTTTTTGCAGCATAAACGGTTATGGAGCCTTTAGAGTTGCTGATGGAGTTGCTTGTCTTGAAGGCATTGGTACCAGGTACTTATATCATTTCGACCGGAGTTATGATTATTTATTCATATTATTTATTTATCTGCTGATGTAGCCTAGTTTTATAGACTCATATTTCTTTCTCGAGTCTATTCGAGTTTGTGTGTTATTGGGCGGCCGACTTTAGCACATGTAGCTCATTCTTGTGTAATCTGTTCATTGTGGATTGAGGCATAGATATTTATATTTACTTGATTATTTAGATAGTGGCCATTATAATATAACTTATACGTATTCGAGTCGGACCAGAGTCTGATAGAATACGTAGCTGGCATGTTACGTATTCCTAGGTTTATATATTCTGTGATTGGGGCATGACACTTTCGTTGAGGATGTGCGATAGAGAGCGTCGACCATCTACGAGATACTTACCGAGTGAGTTTGTGTTATTGACTGATGGGGGAGAACCCAAAAGTTTTACAGAGGCTATGAAAGACGAACACAGTTAGGAGTGGATGGAGGCCATGCAGGAGGAGATGAGTTCCTTGGAGGCCAACTCTACTTATGATCTGGTACAATTGTCAAAGGGCAATAAGGCTTTAAAGAATCAATGGGTGTTTAGAATAAATTAGACAAATGATGCTACTTGCCCTTGATACAAAGTGAAGCTGGTACTTAAAGGCTACGGTCAGCAAAAAGACATAGATTATAATGAGATCTTTTTGCCAGTCATCAAGCAGTCGTCTATTCGGGTGGTGCTAGTATTGGCAGTCAGTTTCTACTTGGAGGTTGAGCAATTAGATGTGAAGACAGCATTCCTTTACGGTGATCTCCAGGAGGAGTTGTACATGGAGCTGCAAGAGGGATTCTCGGAGAAGGGCAAGTCACACTTGGTCTTCCAGTTGAGGAAGAGCTTGCATGGTCTGAAGCAGGCTCTGAGGCAGTGGTACAGGAAGTTCGAGTTATTTATGGGGGAGCATGGTTACGCACGGACGATGTCACTACCACATTCTGAAATAGGGGTATTTTTTTGTCATTTTATTTATTTTAAGTATTGTGTATATTATTTTAAATAATTGTATGATATGTGTATATATATATATATTTTATGTAGTGTTCTTAATGCGTGAGTTAGTAGCCTAGACCTAGATGCCCACTAGATGAATCCCTAGCCGAATTATAGGATCATGGATTTAATTAGCATTTTGGGATTTAATTATGTAGGTTGTAATTAATTACCGTAATTTAATTTAATTATTATGCCTTACCGTTGCTTCGATATTTGGAGTGCTACCCTAGCTTTTGCCTTCCAACAAATTTTACACCCTTATCCTAGACATGCCCGTCTTCCATTCTGACCTTTGTGTAACTCATAAATATGCTCTCTTGTGCTTCATTTTAGTCACACAATATCCGTTACGGACGTTTTTATTTAATTCTAAATAAATCTAATTTTGTATCCTTGTGCGTTCCAATCAAAATTGGAGACACAATCTTAACCCATTTTGTGTAACCCAAATTATGATAATATTTTATTCTTAGTCTTCTACGTCGATGACACTTGTGTCCTTCCTAATTTTAATCCCATATACTTCCAATTAATTTTAGAACACCATTTACATTTAATTTTAATTAAATTGGTGTAAGGACCCTACTTGACCCAAAACTAGACCCAACACCAAACTAAACACCCATTCACACCCTCAAGACTCATACTAAATACCACACACCCTTTTTAGCCAATACATTACACAAAATATGGTATTTTCCCTCATTCAATGTAAAACCCACTTTTTGTACAATTTTCTAATTGTTGGGGACTTATTTGCAAAAGTGCATTGATGTGTGTCACGACCCGCACCCGAAATTTGGGCATGAGCCATGGATACGTCCAGTCTATGCTGTAGTATCAGCGGTAGAACGCTGTGTAGGTCTCAAACATAATTCATCCTGTCAATGGTCTCAACTCCATAGGGAGGACAATGATAAAACATTGAATCAACAATTTATAATATACTCAATCACAAGACTATTGGAAAGTAAATGGCACGATGAGATATAAGGATAAAGAGTACTGACATAAGTCAAACACAAAATATAAATACATCACAAGTCTAGAGTCTAGATGTCCACTAAAAGTCTCAACAATAATACAACCCAATCTCAGTTCTAGAACAATGATACATAAATAAGACAGTCTAAAAGCCTGTAGGAGGTGTCTCCTCTAAGATGGGAAATTCCTCTAGAATTTTTGGTACAAAATCTTCCTCTGCTCTCGGGCCATAGTGGGTAGGACAGAAGTCCTCCAAGTCCTCTGAAAAATGTTATCCAGTCAGGATTGGAACGAAGCACAAACACTAAACAGCAGTTTCATTTATGTTGACAAAACTATAAAAAATAGTGTAAGAAAATACAAGATAAAAAAATACTAGAAATATGGAATACTAGAGAATATGTAATAAGCAATAGAACATCTAGCAATAATAGAAATATAAGTGAATGCTAGAACAAGTGAACTGAAATAAAGAATAATATTTGGCTATGTGTTTAAAATATTAGTTTATTATGTGATCGGCTTGGGACGAGATCAGCTTATTATATATGATTGGCTATGATACATGTGAGGTCAGGCTAACCATCTGGTTATCTATGATGAAAGCATTAGTCAGGCTAATTATATATAACAGACTATGAGACATGTAAATGTTCAGGCTACACCCGACGTGATGTGTGGGGTGAGCTATGATGCATGTAAGGTAGGGTATGATTACATAATCTGCTAATATTTCTCCATCCCCAGCTAGCACGATGGATTCCAATCACGACTCCTCATGACAGGTATCTAGGATGCTAACCCGTGTATCCACAGTATCAGAATCAAGTATACTATACAACTAGAATTATAGAATTAATCAACAAAACAAAAACTGTCAGAGAATGTACTCGCTTGTGGTCCTGAGGAAGGTGCGAGGATCAATGTCCAAGGCGAGATCACAATGACCTAGTTATGGAATATCAATGTCAAAATACTGAATTAAAGGAATAAGCATGTTTAACTAATTAAATACGAGGCCTCTAGGTCAAATCTAAGGTTTATAGTTCATAATTTCTTATGTGGTAGGTTTTCTCCAAGATGATACTAGTCGTACTAGGTTTGTACTAGGACATTCTAACTGATGTGGTTCACACTAGGTCATAGATACTGACACTATAATATACATCCATACCATATAGAAATTAACTATAATTTAATACAAGCATTTACATATATATTATACCTACATATATACATGTATACATGTAGCTAAACTATATGCTAGCATAGCTATTGTCCACTACTAACTATCTAGATTAGTAGTTGTATATATATATGCAAGTCCCTACCCAACTACTAATACTACTAGTGAGACTCAATAACCCAAACCTAGATACCTTGCTAACCCATACCTCACTTCACAATAACACTCTCTCATTAAAGAATATAAGGTATTACCTTAACTTATATAAGTATCTTAGCTAACCTTCATTATACTCACTCTAGGAACATGATACAACGATCAAATCCTACTCAAATCAATATCCTAATTATTACCCTTGTCCTAGTGTGTAATCCCACATCTAATACCTTTACCTCATACTGAACCCAACTGATACCAAGTGTCCAACTGAACCCTTGGCTGTGCACTAACTGTACAACCATACACTGCTGCTCAAATCCTCTAGCTCCACATCCTTACAGTCCAACTCAGAACTGACCTATCTCCCCTACCTTATACTACCGCTGCAGTTTCCATGAGTGCAAGCAATAATTCTTAATGCACAGGTAGCTCAGTCAAGGAACCCCCCCCCCACACTCTATATACTCAAATACCTCTCACTCACTCACTGGAAATTACTGATACACTAAAATACTAACCCACAGCTACACACACTGCTGGACTGATACATGGTTCACTCACTGAATGATAACTGATGAGTCATAGGACTCATAACTCATAAGGCAGTATCAGAGCTCAGAGGTAGCCAAGAACCAAGATAACTGATTTAATGGACCATTCACAGTTTCACAGTCAGAAATTGTTCACACTTACACATACATGGCTTAATCTTTGAGACAAGCATATGACTACTGGCAAGATCAACCAGGTAACCATCAAACAAACTATAACTGATAACCAGTATCAAGAACTCATAACTTGAGTGAACCCAATTCTCATTCCTTCCCTAATACAGGCACACACAGTTCTCAATAAGGCACACGACTAACACCCTGACCTACTGATGCACACATACAAATACTCAGATACAACCCTCAGAACAGGAAAAACCCTCTTCTAAATCTACACAACACAGTGCTAAAAAACTGCACAGACACCACTCTATCTCACTGAGACTCACTACACAGTTTTCCCCCACCTACACTGGGATTGACTGGTACTGATACACTATAAAATTCTGATACACTTCTCAGCAGGTTTTGAACTGCATAGTTCAGCCCCAAATCATAATTCACATATAACCTTAGATACTATACACTCACTGCTCACTTACTCACTGAAAAACTCTGATACCTATACTCTATTAACTGATACCAGTATCCTTCCCCCTAAACTATCATCTTGTTGGTAGCACCTTCATCGATACAGTCAAGTATTAACTTAAATACAATACATTAAGCACTCAAGGCACACACCAAACCACTTAACCCCCAATTTTAGATACACTGAACCACAGTGTCATTGAGACACTCAAAATCCAGACACTCTCACAGTTCACCTATACGTCACTGGGAATTTCACAGACACCAAACACATCACTAACTGCTGAAACCAATTCTTATTACCTACTGCTACTGCAAAACTTACTGAATCAAACTGATATAATGATCAACTCACTGCATCACTGCACAGTTTACTCAACTGTGCACACACAGTTCTCATTCACCCTCACACAACACTATCATACTCAATGCTCACTAGACATTGCACTGAATTCCATCACTGATACACAAAACTCAGTGCATCGGCACTTGCAAAAACTGACTGATACAGTGAACTGGAGCTCACTGATACAGAGAAATCGATACTCCCAGTTTTCCCCCACAGTGAACCCGACAGCACGGTTCACTTCTCCCCACAGTATATTCCCTCTCCAAATCACACAACACATCTATATACATATGTATATATATATATATATATATATATATATATATATATATATTTATTTATTTATATATATATATCATACATCAAATTAGGTAATATAGCGTAGATTAGATGGGTATTCCCCTATGAAGCATTTCATCAAACATATAATGTGCTTGAAAACGGATTCCACAATAAGAACTCATGAATACCCAACAAAAACCCTAAAATCAAAACTGACCTAAATGTATATCATGCAATCATGTGCAGATACATATACCCATAGCTAGGGCTCACAAAAATTGGGAAAAAATCATCATTGGAACCACAAAACCCTAGAATCACCTAGGACTCCATGGAAAAACCAAAAGAGTCATTCCTAATTCAAATAGTGGACTCCTAATGGCCAAACAACAATTAAAAAAAGAATTAAATGGGGTTTTAATTCGGATCCTCACCTATTGGGAGATGGTTTCCCAATGTAGCTCCTCTTTCTCTAAGCCTCCTTGGTCCAAACTCCTAGATCTTTATTGATGGAGAAGGAAGAGGGTTTCTAGGGCTATAATTTGCAGAAATATGAGGAAGGGAATGGTTTTCTAAGTGGAGGCTAGGTTTAGGGTTTTTCTTCATGAATGAAGAAGCTTGAGGGAGGCTCCCTCTCATTATATAGGACTAGGGTTAGGGTTAGGGCTTCTAATGCCAAGAGTCCAATTTGCCCTTCATGATTTGTCATGAAGAACTAAAAATAAAAAGGGTTTAGTCATTCATTGAGGGTTAAACTAAAATGCTAATTTAATAATTGGAGTTTGGTCACAAAGGTTTAATCTAATGGGTTTTTAGATCAAGCCCATTAACCCATGCAACCCAACAATGTATTTAATAAACTTATCATACATTATATTAACATAATCAATTAATATGGCAATTTATAATAATGCCCTAATCTAGGAATGTGGTAGTGACAATGTGTCACCATCCTATTGGTCAAGACCCATGAAGAAAGTAACCCCTCCCTCATTGACCGGTCTACTCTCTCCCCCTTTGGTTTGTGTACTCCCTTCATGTTTAATCTTGACCCTCCATTTAAATGGAGCAACATCCTAACCACCTACACTCCTATATATGTATATATAACCCTTTTCCTAAAGCCATCCACCATCCCAATGAGGCACAAGGCTGGCCCTAATCCCTAGGAGGTCACCATCATCATCATATCCCACATGCAAACACCTCCCCATTAATTTTCTATATCATCCTCACCATCACTAAAGAAAACAAAACCATACATCATCCTCACCGTCCCCGGCCAGTCCACCACCACTGTCAGCCGGAAGCACCGTCGGATCCACGCCACCCTGTATCGTCTTCCCTCCACAGCAGCAGAGCCAACAGTAGCATCCCTCGATGCCTGAACCGCCGAGCCGATCCCGGCCATCCACGAGGAGCACGACCCGCCGGCCTCTTCCTCCGAGCCTGACCACAGCATCCCAACAGAGCCCCCCTCCGCCTCTGCAACTCCTGTGCACACACGATACCCTCTTCTCCGACTCCTCTCACCATCATCTTCCCTCCGGTCTCCTCCCGAGCAGCCGGGTCACCCCTGAGCACAGCCCTCACCACTACCAGCGTCTTCCCTTCGACTCCTCTCCCCTCACCGGACCTCCCTGACCTCGCTTGAGCTTCGACTCTGGCAGCCTCCGTTATCACCATCATCATCACCATCATCATCACCAACATCATCATCATCATCATTAACCTCATCGCCGTCATAGCCGTCATCGCCGTCATCGAAGGTTCATACCTGTCCCCTCTTCCTTCGTAATTTTATGTGTGCGTATGTGTGAATAGTATAGGGTTTAGTATTGCTTCATGATAGGTTTAGTTGGATGTGATTCCAGACCCGCGTCGGTGAACCCAAACTCGTATGCGTATACGTACGCTTATGTGTATAGTATTCAATTTGGTATATATATATATATATATTTAGTATGTGTATAGTATTCAATTTGGTGTATATATATATATATATATATATATTTAGTATGTGTATAGTATTCAATTTGGTATATATAGATATATATTTAGTATGCGTATATATATTGTGAGGTAATTAAATGCTAGTTAGGACTATATATATATAATGGTATATGTACTATGAGACCCTAGTGTTAATTACGGATATCCCATAATTACATTGACCATGTGACCCTTAGTCTTGTGAGTTGACTGCCTTATGTACACTGACGTACTGGCGAGACCTGTGTTAGTGTTTGACTGTTTGATTTTGAACAGCAATTGCAGATTTGACACCCGTGCAGTTAGACGCACATTCGATCCTGTTAGTTGACCTGTGTCACCCTCGTGTAGCCCTGAGTTCAGTATAATTATGGTTGTGCATGTGCTAGTGTAATAGCTGATGCTATATTATATTATATTATATGTATATAGGACCATTGGATTGTTTTGCGAGACTACAGAAGCAGGACATTGGTATTGCCAGCTAAGGACCCCAGGCGAGTATATTCTCTGATAGTTTCTTGTTTATGATATCCTCTATGTTCATTATATTTAGTGTAGATATCCATATTTCTTGACACGATGGTTACACGGATTGTTATATTCGGATATCGTCATGAGATGTTATTCCTTGTATATAGTGTATCTTGTGCAAGTCTTGTTTTATTGATTATCTTGTGCATGTACAGACATTGATTCTCGGGAAGATTTGCTACCTTCCTAGAGAATCCCATGCCATAGCGTACCATGGTTGGATCTACTATACTAGTCGGCGGTGGGTAGTATTTAAGTATAGATATGTGATCATACCCTTCATGTACAAGTCTTGTTCTTATGTTAGTGTTGGTCATACACCTCACGTATGACTAACCAGGCCATTATTCATGTACAAGTTTCCAAGCCGATCACATGTTAAAGCTAGTACTCACATACTTAGTCATTAGTATTCTTGTTCATTGTCAAATTGTTCATTCCTGTATTTATTTTCCATATTTCCTTTATTGTGTATCTCTTGTACATATATATATGCATCTTGTATATTTATATCTATTTATTGCTACATAGTTTATATCATTGGTTTAGAACTGCTATTAGAGATGTACTTCGTTCCACCCTGACTGAAAATATTTTTCCAGACTACGACTTAGAGGACTAGTGTCCGACATATTATGGACAACAGGGAGAGTAGCTGCAGCCTTGGATCTTGTATTTCAGTTGTGATTTCGGAAGGTCTAGCCGGGGTCACTAGTTATTCAGTTGGTTTCTTTTCGCAGTTTATTGGTACCGGATTTGTTTCTGGCATACTTGAGACTTGGATGTTATTGTTTGAGTTAGATTATTTCTGTTTGGACTTATGATGTATTTCGTTTATTTTCTTTGCTATCTAATCATGCTTTAGTTATGAGGTTGAGTATTTATATATTATATTGTGATATATGTGTCTCCTTATGGAGTTGGATACTCGTGTGAGATTGACTAGATAGTATTATGACCTACAGAGCGTTCTACCGTCGATGCTGTGGCGTAGGCTGGACGTACCCACTTACTCGTGCTCCTATATCGGGTGCGGTTCGTGACACATTTTTAGTGGTAGCCCATGTAGGTCAGACTTCGCAAGTAGTATGATGTCATGGTTGTGCGATATCTTAGTTGTACTACTGCGTGCCTGCGATAGGATATATGATATAGTATACTAGGATGAGAGCGAATACTCAATCACAACTAGGAACATTCTAATCTATTTATCTTGTTATCCTTATTCCTCACGAATATTGCTTCCTCTAGAATTTTACTGTCCTCCCTAGATAAAATCGTATTTATTGCCTAAATTGATTCTTTTTAGTCTGTCTTCAGGATGCTGTCGAAGACAAGATCTATGAGAGTAGGAGCATCAACTTCAGAGGGGTATGCCACCTCTCCACCTAACGGACAGACATTTGGAGTTCCTCCTCTCCTACCTGTTCTGAGTGTTGCCCCAGCTATGACGGAGAACCTTCCTCAACCACCTACTCCGTTTCCCGAAAGTACGCTCGTTGATGGGGTACAGATATTTACTTTAATCCAGGGCATGGTAGATGCCCAGAGAGTGATGGTAGAAGCTCAGCGAGTTCAAGATGAGGCACAGAGAGTGCAGACAGAGGCACACCAAGCACAGACTGAATTGATGAGAGAGAGCATGAAGAACGCTTACCAGATGGCACTACAGGCAGTTGAGAGATTTGCCCAGCAGTATCCTGGCCAGCAGCAACAGTAGAGACCAGGCACTATAGTTGATTTCAAGAGGATGATGCCTCGAGAGTTCAAAGGCACCGAAGGGATACTCTACGCTGATGACTGGTTAGAGGATATAGAGAGAAGCCTGCGATTGTCCCAGATTTCGGAGGGCTTACAGATAGAGGCGGCCGGTAGTCATATGTTCGATATTGCACTCACATGGTATCACATAAAGCCGAGACTTACTGCACAAGGACTTACATGGGAGACCTTCAAGGAGCTTTTCAAGGAGAAGTTCTTTCCTAACATGGCCCTGGGAGCTTTGGAGAGTCAGTTCCATGACTTGGTCCAAGAAACCATGTCGGTCGACGAGTATATCGTAGAATTCTGTCGATTGAGCCGTTTTGCATCGTCTATGATTTGGGATCCAGGAGATCGAGCCTAAAAGTTTAGAAAGGGGCTGACGAGAGATATTAGGTCACGCGCTTCTGGTCGTCGTACCGCTACCTTTGGGGATATCTTGATGGATGCCCAGATTGCAGAAGAGGATCTTGATCTCAGGCCTAAGAGGAGTCACAGTATTTTTATAGATAAGAGTGGTAGCGCGGGACCGGCCAAGTGTCCCCATATTCAGCAGCAGCCGAGGACGATTCAGTATAGCCACCACCAGCACCAGGCACCATTTCGTGTTCAACAGGATCAGCAACAGCCTCCGAGAGAGACACAGCAGACTTGTCATTTCTGTAAGAAGCCAGGTCACCTTTGGGAGAGCTGTAGATAGAAGCTAGGACTTTGTTTGTGCTATGGCAATGCGGGACATCCAATGAGGGATTGTCCTCTAGTTCCTTATCTTCCCGGACAGCGCGCATCTCTAAATTATAGAGATCTAGTTAGGCCACCTGTGGAACCGCAGATTGCTCAGCACCCGCGGAGGGAGCCACCCCAGCAGGACGAAGTATTTGTGATGATGGTCAAGGAGACCAATACTGCAGGTGATGTGTTAGCAGGTTCTGTTCTTTTCCTTCCTTCTGTTCCTTTTTTGTCTGTTTGATTGATTAATTTCTTAGTACCGTAGCTTGTATCAGTAATTTTCTTTCTAGAATGTAGTTAGTAGTATACCCTGGCAGAGACTGCATTACCATGACAAAATAGACCATAAACCATACACACACATATTTTCTAAATTGCATGTTGTATGACTGTAGGTAGGATTTTTCTAGACTTTGATTGCTGGGGGTTTGACTGTAGTAAAGATTAATGAAGAGGTTATGATTGGACAAAGAGAGACAAGTTGCCTTCAATTTCGAGAATAAATATTAATTTAAATAAAGAATTGAGAATTTAATATTGCAGAATTGACGATTTTGTTATATCATTGATTTTTATGAAGATTAAGATATGATTGAATTTGTCATTAAAATTCGAGAAAATTAAAGAGATTACCATTATATTTATTTGACTGCAAGATATAAATTTTAAAACTTATACATTGAATGTTGTATTTGAAGACTTCATAAGTATTACAGTGTTGAGTATTGTGTGAAAAAAGAATCAAGGAATAAGATCACAAATGGATTAGTGTTTGAATTCAATTTTTTTGGATGATATTTCAATTTTATATATATGCTTTGATTGGATTTAAAATTTGAGGATTGGATATTAAATTTTGTGTTTAGTTATTAACTTAAAATTTTGGAGGAGATTGTGATAAGAATGAAATTTGATTTTAAATTTAAAGATTTTTAGAAATATGATATTTATAGAATTTTAAAGATTTTGTGTAATAACAATATGGATTTACTTTATGATTATATGGTTTGTTGAATTTAAATTTTGATGGTAAAAAAAAAGGGTAAGTAAGTACAACTATTGGGGATCTTAAATTTCGAGGACAAAATTTTTCTAAGGAGTGTAGACTCGTCACTACCATATTCTGAAATATGGGTATTTTTTTATCTTTTTATTTATTTTCAATATTATGTATATTATTTTAAATAATTACATGATATGTGTATTAATATATATATATATATTTTATGTAGTATTCTTAATGCGTGAGTTAGTAGACTAAACCTAGATGCCCACGAGATGAAGCCCTGACCGAATTATAGGATCATGGATTTTAATTAGCATTTTGTGATTTAATTATGGAGGTTGTAATTAATTATCGTAATTTGATTTAATTATTGTGCCTTACCGTTGCTTCGATATTTGGAGCGCTACCCTAGCTTTTGCCTTCCAACAAATTTTACACCCTTGCCCTAGACATGCCCATCTTCCATTCTGACCTTTGTGTACCTCATAAATATGCTCTCTTGTGTTTTATTTTAGTCGCACGATATTCGTTACGGACGTTTATATTTAATTTCAAATAAATCCAACTTTGTATCCTTGTGCGTTCCAATCGAAATTGGAGACACAATCTTGACCCATTTTATGCAACCTAAATTATGATAATATTCTATTCTGAGTCTTCTACGTCCATGATACTTGTGTCCCACCTAATTTTAATCCTATGTACTTCCAATTAATTTTAGAACACCATTTGTATTTAATTTTAATTAAATTGGTGTAAGGACCCAACTTGACCCAAAACTAGACCTAACACCAAACCAAACCACCATTCACACCCTCAAGACTCATACTCAACACCACACACCCTTTTTAGCCAATACATCACACCAAATATGTTATTTTCCCTCATTCAATCCAAAACCCACTTTCTGTGCAATTTTTTAATTGTTGGGGACTTATTTGTAAAAGTGCAGTGATGTGTCACCATCCTATTGGTCAAGACCCATGAAAAAAATAACCCCTCCCTCATTGACCGGTCCACTCTCTCCCCCTTTGGTTTGTGCACTCCCTTCATGTTTAATTTTGACCCTCCATTTAAATAGAGCAATATCCTAACCACCCACACTCCTATATATGTATATATATAACCCTTTTCCCAAAGCCATCCCCCATCGCACATGGCCGGCCTTATTCCCTAGGAGGTCACCATCATCATCATCTCCCACATACAAATATCTTTACATTAATTTTCTACATCATCCTCACCATCACTCAAGAAAATCAAACCCACAAAACCCTAACCCTAAAATCAAACCCAACCGATCATCACCCTCATAGCCTCCCCATCCAGCAGACCCTCATCCCACTGGATCCTCCTCTCCCTTCGATCATCTCCTCCATCATTCCCAATGACACAGCCACCACCACGACCGTCCCTCCACTGACTGTACCGTCCCCGGCCAGTCCACCACCACTGTCAGCCGGAAGCACCGTCAGATCCACGCCATCCCGTGTCATCTTCCCTCCACAGCAACCGAGCCAGCAGCAGCACCCCTCGATGCCTGAACCGCCGAGCCGACCCAGGCCATCCATGAGGAGCACGACCCACCGGCCTCTTTCGCCGAGCCCGACCACAACGTCCCCACAGAGCCCCCTCGCCTCTGCAACCGCTGTGCACCCACGACACCCTCTTCTCCGACTCCCCTCACCATCATCTTCCCTCCGGTCTTCTCCCGAGCAGCCGGGTCACCCCTGAGCACAGCCGCTCACCACCACCAGCGTCTTCCCCTTGACTCCTCTCACCTCGTCGGACCTCCTTGACCTCGCCTAAGCTCTGACTCTGGCAGCCTCCGTCATCACCATCATCATCATCATTATCATCAACCTCATCGCCGTCATCGCCATCATCATCGACCTCGTTCGTGCAATCCAGGGTTCGTACCTGTCCCCTCTTCCTTTATGATTTTATGTGTGCGTAAGTGTGAATAGTGTAGGGTTTAGTATTGCTTCATGACAGGTTTAGTTGGATGTGATATCAGACCCGTGTCGGTGAACACAAACTCGTATGCGTATACGTACGGATATGTGTATAGTATTCAATTTGGTATATTTATATATATATATATATATTTAGTATATGTATATTATTCAATTATATATATATATATATATATATATATATATTTATTTAGTATGTGTATAGTATTCAATTTGGTATATATAGATATATATTTAGTATGCTTATATATACTGTGAAGTAATTAAATGCTAGTTTGGACTATATATATATAATTGTATATATACTGTGAGACCCTAGTGTTAATTACGGATATCCCGTAATTATATTGACCATGTGACCCTGAGACTTGTGAGTGACTGCCTTATGTACACTAACGTACTAGTAAGACCTGTGTTA
This sequence comes from Iris macrosiphon, assembly GCA_036927795.1. Classification (NCBI taxonomy): domain Eukaryota; kingdom Viridiplantae; phylum Streptophyta; class Magnoliopsida; order Asparagales; family Iridaceae; genus Iris; species Iris macrosiphon. The sequence goes on along the minus strand of JAYESA010000009.1, from coordinate 196,626,742 downwards.
GTGTTTGACTGTTTAATTTTGCACAGCAATTGCAGATTTGACACCCGTGTAGTTAGACACACATTTGACCCTGTTAGTTGACCCGTGTCACCCTAATGTAGCCTTGAGTTCATTGTAATTATGGTTGTGTATGTGCTAGTGTAATGGCTGATGCTATATCGTATTATATTATATGTATATAGGACCATTGGATTGTTCTGCGAGACTACAGGAGCAGGACATTGGTATTGCCAGCTAAGGACCCCAAGCGAGTACATTCTCTGATAGTTTCTTGTTTATGATATCCTCTATGCTCATTGTATTTAGTGTAGATATCCATATTTATTGACACGATGGTTACACGGATTGGTATATTCGGATCTCGTCATGAGATATTATTCCTGTATATGGTGTATCTTGTGCAAGTCTTGTTTCATTGATTATCTTGTGCATGTACAGACACTGATTCTCGGGAAGATTTGCTACCTTCCTAGAGAATCCTGTGCCATAGCGTACCATGGTTGGATCTACTATCCTAGTCGGAGGTGGAGAGTATTTTAGTGTAGATATGTGATCATACCCTTCATGTACAAGTCTTGTTCTCATGTTAGTGTTGGTCATACACTGCACGTATGACTGACAATGCCATTATTTATGTACAAGTTTCCAAGCCGATCATATGTTAAAGATAGTACTCACAAACTTAATCATTAGTATTCTTGTTCATTGTCATATTGTTTATTCTCGTATTTATTTCCGATATTTCCTTTATTGTGTATCTCTTATACATATATATATGCATCTTGTATATTTACATCTATTTACTGCTACATAGTTTATATCATTGGTTTAGAACTGCTATTAGAGATGTACTTTGTTCCATCCTGACTGAAAATATTTTTCTAGACTGCGACTTAGGGGACTGGTGTCCAATATATTATGGACCATAGGGAGAGTAGCTTCAGCCTTGGATCTTGTAGTTCAGTTGTGATTCGGGAAGGCCTAGCCGGGATCACTAGTTATTCAGTTAGTTTCTTTTAGCTGTTTATTGGTACCAGATTTATTTTCGGCATACTTGAGACTTGGATGTTATTGTTTGAGTTAGATTATTTCTGTTTGGACTTGTGATGTATTTCATTTATTTTCTTCGCTATCTAATCATGCTTTAGTTATGTGGTTGAGTATTTACATGTTATATTGTGATATCTGTGTCTCCTTTCATGCCCAGTCCCAAAATACGTCGGACTAGGAACACGTAAGCATGCCAGCCGTGTGTATATGGCAACTCCAATATATGGCTACCATACTACACATGTATGCTGTAATATGAATAAAACTCACATGTGGTATATATACTATCACAAGTCACAGAAATACTAATCTCATCCACACAACAAGTCACATAAAAGAAATAACCAAACTAGAATAAAGAGTCTAAAAATTCCAACAATGATTATCGGGTGGAGACAAATCCACTACCAATGACTATATCAAGTAAATGAGAGAGAAGAGTAAATCATCAATAAAAATAAGGTGATGACATAGAGTGTCAGCTAAGGTATCCATCGCTAGAGATAATCAATGATGCTCAGTGGGTAAGGTCTCCTCGGCAAAAAGTAACGCGTTAGGTCCAGGTTTGTGCTCCTACGGATACTCACGGTCGTCTATACCTGGCAAGGGACCAGGTCCTCAGAGGGACATAACAAGATACATAGAAGCAAGCTAATTGTATACAGTAAACATGCATAATATTTGAAAATAAATAAGTACGCTGTACAAGACAATCTATATGAATGCAAATGAGGACAACTTTTTGACGCATGGGCTGTCACGACCCGATTCCGTAGAATCGTTGAGACGTCCCCCGAATCGTGACCGCCATGCGGGCCTGGGGTTGCGCCTGCACAAGGCTTTAATGATTTGTATAGCAAGCACATATTCAGAGTACGCAGATAAATTGAAACACAGATTTGAAATATGGAAAAGTTTTCTTTATTGATAATGAACATCTATTACAAACTCCTGAACGAGTCAGCTAATATGCCATATGGGCTTACAAAAGAGTTAACTTAAAATGAGATAGCAGTCCTGTATATTACATCTCTTTATAACTTCAAAATGTATAGACCTCCAGGCTGGAGGATGGCTTTGCCACGGAGCTGTATTTGTGTATGAAGAGTTGCAAGCTCCTATCTTCAAAATACTTCAAAGGGGCACGATGCAGATATGCCAACAGCTGGACTGGATCGGAAAGTCGACTTCAGCTACTCGCTCGGTTCGCCTTGGTGCGGAGAACCTGTTTCAACGAGGGTCAGTATGTCGAAACATACTAGTGAAGGCAAGCTAACCGAACTATACCAATCAACACGTTATCTTAATGAAGCATGCATATTTTGTGGGTTTCTATCTTGCCTTAGTTTATTTACAAGTAATAATATATATGTATGATATTGAAATGAACTTGCCACCGTTCGGTGGATTTTACCTACCCGTCTGAATTACCTGCACAATAGTTACCTTGCCTTCCTTGCCACGAAGACACAAGCTAGTTTGCAACAGGTTTAAATATACACGATGATCACTGGCATGGTTGCCATAGTGGACGTAGCCGAGGACAAGGATAGCATGATATGAGAGTACACGATTGTGCTGCAAGCTATCCTGTCCCGAATACGACGACTACACATGAGTTCTGCCCGGATCGGATCGGTGCCCGTGCCCCAGCGACCGTCCACAGAACCAATACCTTGTGCACAAGTTATCCATGATCGAACACGATTAACAAGTTAACAAGTCATGCATTTGCGGCAATACGAGTACAAGAACACGAGTACACGACAAGCAGTATTGCATGATTTATTTTGCATAGCCTCCCTGACCAATTATGCATATACAAGATGTGATCTATACTTAGCACAGTTTATCGAATATTTGCACGAACAAGCATACTATAAGATAACAGTTCACATGTTTGATTGACAAGCATAATAACCAAGTCTATTCTCTTTTATCTTGGTTTCTTTTATTATTACTTGGTATCGTTTGATCGGGACAAAGAAGAATACAGATTTATTAGATGTGAAGCTTGGAAGCAGGGCTAGCTAATCGGGTTGGTAGCCACTCACTTAGATTGTTGGAAGGGAGAAGAAAAGAGGCGCTTCACGACTCCGCTCGCAAGCCTCCTACTGCTTGTTCACCTGCATTACGAACAGCTCGATCAATACCTCTTTCACTTTTCCAATCTCGGAATTGAAGTGTAGTTCAATGAACAAAAATAATGAAAACCATCGAAATCGTTCAAGAAAAACAAGCAAATCCCAAAACCAACTTAAAGCATGAAAGCAACAAGCGACATCGAAATCTGAGGCAATAAAAGATAGCAGCGGAGAGGTCCCTCCTAACTCTGCCGCTAAGTCGATCCCGGGGGCACGGTCCACTGAATATGGGAATCTATTCCGAAGAAACAAATCCATAACAAGGACGAGTTCTTAATTCAATCTATCCCGATCGAACGATACCGTCTTGTGTTTCTTAGCCGTGCTCTCCGCACCGGAAGAACGGGGCGCTACATCCTACCCAACTAATTAGAAGTTTCGTCCTCGAAACTTAGGAATAGGACCTACCTTAGGGAGTATTTCGTTGGGGACGACGATCAGGAAGGTTCGGACAGGAATTAATGGCATGGCCTGATCGTCCACAAGCGAGGCATAACCCAAGTCTAAAGCTGCAGTCTTTCTTGTCGTGTCCAAGCTTTTTGCAGAATCAACACGTATTGTTCCAATCCCTTATTTGCTGACCACTATCGTTTCATCGCTTTGCAACGCTGTTTCCTCTCCCATTGCTTTGGAATTTTTGATTGTAGGTATGCACAGCGCTGACAGGAACTTGAGGATAATGTGGTTCGAGAGATAGGGCGTGATTCATGACTTCACGCATTGTACGATACTGATGAACGACTACGTGCTCATTGATGGCAGGGCACAAACCGCCTTAAAACTGTCTAGTTTGACTCGCTGCATCAAGTAAATAGGCCCTAGCAAATTTGGAGAGTCGGTTGAATTCGGCAGAATATTGCTCAACTGTCATACTGCCCTGCCGCAGCTGTACGAACTCGTTTTCCATCTGACGTTGTACTGGAGGGGGTATAAACTCCTCTTCAAATGCGGCACGAAAAGTCGTCCACGATATTGCCTCCTTTCCGTGATCAAATTGAAGAGATCGTCGATGCACGTTCCACCAATCGTGCGTGTTGAGGCGGAGCTGAAGTTGCGCGCAGGCGACGCGCTTCTCTTCGGGGACCTCTAGCAGAGCGAAATGATCTTCAAGTTCGGCCAACCAATCTAGAGCTACGACTGGGTCCTCAGTCCCGTTGAATGGGGTATTGCAGACTTTCTTGAAGTGGCCAAAGTCGAAGGTAGTCACGTCCCTCGGTCTTGGAATTTACGGCGTCTCTACTTCAAGCGCAGGCTGTTCCACCGGAGTCGACGCTCTTGCCGTGGAATGGTTGGAAGCCAAAGTCTGAACGATCTATTGTAGGGCATCCACCTGCTTCTGTTGGACTGAGAATCGTGCTTCTATATTGTCTTGAAACTTGAGCTGACTCTCTTCCGCCCGCTTCTCGGCCCGTTCATAGCGAGCCTCGTCCCTTTGTTGGTTTGCCTCTAACATCCGCAATATTTGCTGGATGGGATCGATGCTTGGCATGGCTCGCTGGCTCTCTGAACTTCCCGAAGTGCCTGAACTACTTCCTTGGCCTTGTGTTTCATCCGGTGTTTGCGCTGTGGATTGCGCTGGTGCCATTCCTTCAAAAGAAGGTAAATTACATTAGGATCATAATGTATTATGGACTTATTGCATGAACGTATCTCATTTTGGCCTAGCGAGTTCAAGAGTTCGTACAGAAATTTGATCGTTAAAGGAACTTTTCCAGTACGAGAGTCTAAGGAACTTGAATCTGTGCTCTGATACCACTATGTCACTGTAAACCCCCTCACCCAAAATAGGTATTTTGTGTGTATTTTATATTATTATATTTATTATAGATGTTAAATTTTTTTTAGAGTATTCTCTTAGTTAATTAGAAAATAAATTTCTTGATATATTTACTTATATAAATATTTATTTAGAATTATTTTAGGTTATTTTAGATTTTGGAGATTTTCTAGAATTTTTGGTAATTAAATCTTAGGAAACATAAACATTTAGGACTTTCATGATTTACTGTGAGACCATACTTGAATGTTGTTACTACCAAACATTTATTTTAGAGTTAAAATATTTAAATATATTTTTCTGTAATTTATTTAGAATTTTAAGTAATTATTGGATTTTTGGAATTATTGAAGATTTATTTGGATATATAAAGTCTTAATATTATATAGAGCTAATTTAGTGTTAATAGATATTAATAAGATTATATATAAATTATTTGTATTATCTTTAATTATATTTAAGATTATAAATTATTGAAATGAACTCAAACTCTATTTTAAATTAATTCAAATCCTGAGCCTACTAGGAAAACTTATTCAATTAAGTAGTGTCCACCATTATAAATACCTCATCCTTCATATTTTTCTTTCCCAAATTCCTTTTTTTTTCGTCCAAAAAGTGTCAAAATTCGTCATAAATTCAGCCTCTTTTTCTAATAGTTATGACGACTTAAAAAGATGATATCTCCTAGCTCCGGACTCCAAACGTGCTCCAGTTTTTTTTTTAGAATCATATCAAGGTTAGTTTTCTGAATATATAAATTATTTCAGTAATTTCAGAACCTATTTTTCCAGAATATTCCGAAAGTGCCAGTTGTCCGAAATCAGACGCGTTTTCGTATTTTCGAGATTTTGGGAGATCCCGAACTCGGAATTATGAACCGTTTGAAGTTTCGGAAAGCTGACATGATGAACTTCCAGAAAAGTATTTTTCCAGAATTTAAAATATAATTTTATTCTACTGTAAAATTCGTGCAACGTAGACGTAAATAGGAAACTACCGAAAACTGTTATTTATGCGCCCTTGTGGCCATAATTCTTTACCGACTTGTGATTTTATGAAACCGTAGATTCTGGCATTCATGTAGCGCTAAAATCTATAGGATTTCACACACAAATCTAGGATTTGAGTTGGTTGACTTTTTGGTCAACGGATTGCCTCGATTTGCGTGTCACGGATCACAAATCCATAAAGTTGACTTTCTTTGGACCGAAATTAGAGTTTAATAATAAAATTAAAATAGTATTTTAGGTTATTTTATTCAGAATTAAAAATAGATTAAAATGGAGGAAACTATTCACCCACTTTTGTAACCTAACTTGTTTAATTTATGTGACGGGTAGATCGGACGACGCCTTGAGTTGGGACTTCATTCTTTTTCAGACCAGGCAAGATACCTTGCCAAATTATTTACAGTACTTTTGCATGCTATTTATATTCTGTATATTCATTGCATTTCTGTATATTTATTGCATGTGTAGTCTCGTTCAGTCATTACTATATATTAGATATGTTGAGACACACTTGACACTTAGTATCATGAGAGGACAATCATTAGGCGTATGGGCTTTTAACCACTCTGGTAAACCGTAGTATATAGCTCGCACTACGGGCGTGTGTCGCGCTGGTCGCTACCCCCGCGGTATGTCGATTTCTGGAGTCTCGCTGGTCGCTACCCCCGCGGTATGTCAATTTCTGATGTCCATTGACGGGTGTGTGAGTTATGAGGTAGATCGAGTAGCCTACCCTTGTCCATACGTCGAAAAGTTGTCCTCATTTGCATTCATATAGATTGTCTTGTACAGCGTACTTATTTATTTTCAAATATTATGCATGTTTACTGTATTCAAATTGGCATGTGTTTAAGTATCTTGTTACGACCCTCTGAGGACCTGGTCCGCTGCCAGGTGTATTTATTCTTGAGTATTCGCAGGAGCGCAGATCGGATGGTTACCTATGTTTCGAGGATGTCTTCTCTTCGAGCCGTGATTACTAGCTGGTATACTTATATTGTGTTTGATTGTGTTGTACTTATATTGTATTTACTTTTCCATTCGAGTTGGTAGTGGATTTGTTTCCATCCAACTATCATCCTTAGATACTTCTTGTTGAGATCTAGTTTCATAGACATTGGTTATTTTTATTCATATTTGATTTTCGTGGATGAGATCTAGATTATACCCTGTGACTTGTGACATATGTTTATACCACTTGTGGATTTGATATTCATATTACAGCGTACGTGTGGATTTGGTTTCCATATATTGGAGTTGCCATATCCATGCGGCTGGCATGCTTACATGTCCTAGTCCTACGTATTTTTGGGACTGGGGCGTGACATGTTTTTGTGGTGGCCCATGCAGGTCGAGAGCATATTGTCTCGGTTACGTTACTGTACCGAACAAGCCTGGACCTAGGACTAGAATATAGGATCTCATCCACAATTGACTATGATTCATCTTCCTCCTATATGTTCTATTTTGAACAATTTTATCCTGCTTGATTCTTGTACTTCCCTAATAAGTTCCTTGAGTATATATAGCCTTCTGCTAGAATATAGGAACCCCTGTTATTAGGATGATAATTAGAGTAGCACACCTATTAAGAATACAACGAGAATATAGACACACCACTAAGTTTAGAATATCTAGTGAACCCTAGAACTCCTTATCTTTAGATTGGTATACCATTACCCCTTGATGTATTAAGAAGACTTGAGTAGTATAGACACTACTAGAGATAGTTAGAAGTTTTACCATAATGTTTCACCCTAGTATTGAGGAACCAATGGAGAACCAATATTGAACATTATGACTGAACCTAACCTTCATAATTGGATAGTATTGGGGAACTATAAAACTTAGATCATTGCCTTATTATTAGTAGACAGCACCTTAGAAGCCTAGAGGAATGTAATTAACACTTTTTCCTTGATAATACCTCGAACATAGCAACTAGCATACCACTCCCCCTTAGAAAACCATGATGCTATCTAGAGCCCTCTATTTTAATTTTATATGTTGTTCCTCTGCGGCCTTAACGTTCGCTAATTGTGCGACGACTAAAAAATTACGTTCTTCTTTTCTTCCTCTTTCAACTCGTGCCATCTGATACTTCTGATTATAGACCAAGTGATTTTATTCTATTTCAGGATATATATAGCTTGCTAGGATTTTGGTTGTTACTCTTAAAATTTTGAATTATGTGATTGGTAATTAGAACTTGACAGTTTAAGTTATTATTGTAGATTATGACCTAATGATTACCCCTTAGTTTTAAGTCGCGTAACTTGTACCCCACCTCGATATAAGTTATATCCCCTTTTTCCTTGAGGCTAGTAACTCTTCTATCCTTACTATTGACACTTGTTCTATAAGCACTATGACTAAGACAAAGACGACCATGACCTATGTAATATAAGAGGATACCCTAATAAGTACCAAGACCCCTTCTCGTAGACCTTAACAGGAGTTTCTACGGTATCCTTAAGACAATCACAGTATTAGTTTAATTCTTTTAAGTTGGGTAGTATGCCTCACAACCTAGTATCACATAGTCCACTTGACCCATCGAGGTAGTGTAACTGAATAACATTAATTGTATGCTAGCAAAAGACGACAGTGTTTATTCAGACGATAGAATTTAGAGGTCCTTGCCCCTATTTGGTCGACTAGCGACTTAGACAAGGAGGTTGTATGATAACTGTAGGGATTGTAGAGTCTTTTATTATTGTTGCTTAGTTGTTTTTGTTTTGTGAACTTGAATTATTTGTACCTTCTCTCATCATAATCCAGCGTATTTATAATTTCTGTACTACCTTGACTTATGCTGCTATTATAGCCTAGTTTTGCAAGCTTATTCTTTATCGAGCTTGTTCATGACATGTATTATTGGAGTACTACACTAATACATTTCAGAATCAGTGTATTACGGTCTGATCAACCATAGTGCGCTTGATTCGCCCTTCGCAATAATACTTTACGTGGATTGAGATATATAGTTGACTAGTAGACGAATATACTTGCCCCTAGACATGTCTGAGCATATCATATCAGTTACATAACTGTACTGATACGAGCATGTGAATAGGAATTACCAAAATAGGATTTTAATCCACAACTACTTTGACAATTCCCTTTTGAATTCTCTAATCGCCTTGATCCCCATACTTCTATTCTATTACCTCCCCCTTGAACTCTTTGTTATTGTTTTTCCGTCTTCCCTTGTATTGGAAAGACGAAACCTCGTGCTTGGTATAAGTTTGATTTACGGATAGTACTAGATATACCCCATAGGCCAACCGCATTACTTGATGATGATTTTTCGTAATTAAGGGCATATCATAGGTAATATGTTAGTGTTCAAACTTCTGAGGATTGAATAGCATGATTAAGCAATTTGAGGAATAGTTTTCTTAGATGTATAGTCTTATGTGATAGATGGGTAAATTCTAAGTTGGGTAGAAGTTGCATTGTCAACTTGAGAGGAATTTCTTTTATATTGTGATCAAGTAAGATTAGATTGGGAGATTCAAGTCATTTTAATTTTGAGAAATTTTAAAAGAAGGATTAAGATAATGAGGATTTAACGAATTTTAAAATCTTGATATTGCGGACCAAATATTTATACTTTGAGCACATGATTTAAATTTTGAATATTGAAGATTGAATCATCGATTTAAATTTTGAGGATAAATATAGAATTTTAGACTTGAACAATTGGTGAATTAGATTTAAATTTTACAATTTGATAATTTGAATTAAAAGTTCAATTTTGATTATTGGGTCACCTATTTGAAATATTAAGGATGTAAATTGAGTTTAAATATTTGAAGAGTACAAAATTCTTAAGTTGAGAATAGGAATAAGATTTGATTAGAATTGTTTATTGTTCAAAGTCTAGAGGAGATTATGATAGTTGGAAATTGTGATATAAATTTTGATGTGGGATTTCATATAGATTTGAGTTAGATTTGGATGTTGATTATTGAAAAATCGAGAATAGATTACGACAGGTTGAATTTTGATTTAAACAGTAGTTATTTTAATTTTGAAGTGATTGCGATGGATTTGAATATATTTCGTTATTTAAATTTTTGGAAGAGATTGCGATTGACTTGCCTTATGTACGGGTATGAATAATTTATCAAACCATGCCTTATTTTTAATTTCGAGGACGAAATTCTTTTAAGTTGGGTAGATTGTAAACCCCCTCACCCAAAATAGGTATTTTGTGTGTATTTTATATTATTATATTTATTATAGATGTTAAATTTTTTTTAGAGTATTCTCTTAGTTAATTAGAAAATAAATTTCTTGATATATTTACTTATATAAATATTTATTTAGAATTATTTTAGGTTATTTTAGATTTTGGAGATTTTCTAGAATTTTTGGTAATTAAATCTTAGGAAACATAAACATTTAGGACTTTCATGATTTACTGTGAGACCATACTTGAATGTTGTTACTACCAAACATTTATTTTAGAGTTAAAATATTTAAATATATTTTTCTGTAATTTATTTAGAATTTTAAGTAATTATTGGATTTTTGGAATTATTGAAGATTTATTTGGATATATAAAGTCTTAATATTATATAGAGCTAATTTAGTGTTAATAGATATTAATAAGATTATATATAAATTATTTGTATTATCTTTAATTCTATTTAAGATTATAAATTATTGAAATGAACTCAAACTCTATTTTAAATTAATTCAAATCCTGAGCCTACTAGGAAAACTTATTCAATTAAGTAGTGTCCACCATTATAAATACCTCATCCTTCATATTTTTCTTTCCCAAATTCTTTTCTTTTTCGTCCAAAAAGTGTCAAAATTCGTCATAAATTCAGCCTCTTTTTCTAATAGTTATGACGACTTAAAAAGATGATATCTCCTAGCTCCGGACTCCAAACGTGCTCCAGTTTTTTTTTTAGAATCATATCAAGGTTAGTTTTCTGAATATATAAATTATTTCAGTAATTTCAGAACCTATTTTTCCAGAATATTCCGAAAGTGCCAGTTGTCCGAAATCAGACGCGTTTTCGTATTTTCGAGATTTTGGGAGATCCCGAACTCGGAATTATGAACCGTTTGAAGTTTCGGAAAGCTGACATGATGAACTTCCAGAAAAGTATTTTTCCAAAATTTAAAATATAATTTTATTCTACTGTAAAATTCGTGCAACGTAGACGTAAATAGGAAACTACCGAAAACTGTTATTTATGCGCCCTTGTGGCCATAATTCTTTACCGACTTGTGATTTTATGAAACCGTAGATTCTGGCATTCATGTAGCGCTAAAATCTATAGGATTTCACACACAAATCTAGGATTTGAGTTGGTTGACTTTTTGGTCAACGGATTGCCTCGATTTGCGTGTCACGGATCACAAATCCATAAAGTTGACTTTCTTTGGACCGAAATTAGAGTTTAATAATAAAATTAAAATAGTATTTTAGGTTATTTTATTCAGAATTAAAAATAGATTAAAATGGAGGAAACTATTCACCCACTTTTGTAACCTAACTTGTTTAATTTATGTGACGGGTAGATCGGACGACGCCTTGAGTTGGGACTTCATTCTTTTTCAGACCAGGCAAGATACCTTGCCAAATTGTTTACAGTACTTTTGCATGCTATTTATATTCTGTATATTCATTGCATTTCTGTATATTTATTGCATGTGTAGTCTCGTTCAATCATTACTATATATTAGATATGTTGAGACACACTTGACACTTAGTATCATGAGAGGACAATCATTAGGCGTATGGGCTTTTAACCACTCTGGTAAACCGTAGTATATAGCTCGCACTACGGGCGTGTGTCGCGCTGGTCGCTACCCCCGCGGTATGTCGATTTCTGGAGTCTCGCTGGTCGCTACCCCCGCGGTATGTCGATTTCTGATGTCCATTGACGGGTGTGTGAGTTATGTGGTAGATCGAGTAGCCTACCCTTGTCCATACGTCGAAAAGTTGTCCTCATTTGCATTCATATAGATTGTCTTGTACAGCGTACTTATTTATTTTCAAATATTATGCATGTTTACTGTATTCAAATTGGCATGTGTTTAAGTATCTTGTTACGACCCTCTGAGGACCTGGTCCGCTGCCAGGTGTATTTATTCTTGAGTATTCGCAGGAGCGCAGATCGGATGGTTACCTATGTTTCGAGGATGTCTTCTCTTCGAGCCGTGATTACTAGCTGGTATACTTATATTGTGTTTGATTGTGTTGTACTTATATTGTATTTACTTTTCCATTCGAGTTGGTAGTGGATTTGTTTCCATCCAACTATCATCCTTAGATACTTCTTGTTGAGATCTAGTTTCATAGACATTGGTTATTTTTATTCATATTTGATTTTCGTGGATGAGATCTAGATTATACCCTGTGACTTGTGACATATGTTTATACCACTTGTGGATTTGATATTCATATTACAGCGTACGTGTGGATTTGGTTTCCATATATTGGAGTTGCCATATCCATGCGGCTGGCATGCTTACATGTCCTAGTCCTACGTATTTTTGGGACTGGGGCGTGACAGTCACGACCCGATTTCGTAGAATCGTTGAGGCATCCCCCGAATCGTGACCGCCGTGCGGGCCTGGGGTTGCGCCCGCACAAGGCTTTAATGATTTGCATAGCAAGCACATATTTAGAGTACGCAGATAAATTGAAACACAGATTTGAAAAATGGAAAAGTTCTCTTTATTGATAATGAACATCTATTACAAACTCCTGAACGAGTCAGCTAATATGCCGTACGGTCTTACAAAAAAGTTGACTCAAAATGAGATAGCAGTCTTGTACATTATATCCCTTTATAACTTCAAAATGTATAGACCTCCAGGCTAGAAGATGGCTTTGCCACGGAGCTGCATTTGTGTATGAAGAGTTGCAAGCTCCTGTCTTTAAAATACTTCAAAGGGGCGCGATGCAGATGCGCCAACAGTTGGACTGGATCGGGAAGACGACTTCGGCTCCTCGCTCGGTTCGCCTTGGTGCGGAGAACCTGTTTCAACGAGGGTCAGTATATCGAAACATACTGGTGAAGGCAAGCTAACCGAACTATACCAATCAACATGTTGTTTTAATGAAGCATGCATGTTTTGTGGGTTTCTATCTTGCCTTAGTTTATTTACAAGCAATAGTATATATGTATGATACTGAAATAAACTTGCTACCGTTCGGTGGATTTTACTTGCCCGTCTGAATTACATGCACAATACTTACCTTGCCTTCCCTGCCACGAAGACACAAGTTAGTTTGCAACAGGTTTTAAAATACACGATGATCACTAGCATGGTTGCCATAGTGGACGTAGCCGAGGACAAGGATAGCATGCTACGAGAGTACACGATTGTGCTGCAAGCTATCCTGTCCCGAACACGACGACTACACACGAGTTCCGCCCGGATCGGATCGGTGCCCGTGCCCCAGCGACCGTCCGCCGAACCAATACCTTGTGCACAAGTTGTCCATGATCGAACACGATTAACAAGTTAACAAGTCATGCATTTGAGGCAACACGAGTACAAGAACACGAGTACACGACAAGCAGTATTGCATGATTTATTTTCCATAGCCTCCCTGAATAATTATGCATATACAAGATGTGATCTATACTTAGCACGGTTTATCGAACATTTGCAAGAACAAGCATACTATAAGATAACAGTTCACATATTTGATTGACAAGCATAATAACCAAGTCTATTCTCTTTTATCTTGGTTTCTTTTATTATTACTTGGTATCGTTTGATCGGGGCAAAGAAGAATACAGATTTATTAGATGTGAAGCTTGGAAGTAGGGCTAGCTAATCGGGTTGGTAGCCACTCACTTAGATTGTTGGAAGGGAGAAGGAAAGAGGCGCTTCACGACTCCGCTCGTAAGCCGCCTACTACTCGTTCACCTGTATTATGAACAACTCGATTAATACCTCTTCTACTTTTCCAATCTCGGAATTAAAGTGCAGTTCAATGAACGAAAATAATAAAAACTATCAAAACCGTTCAAGGAAAACAAGCAAATCCCAAAACTAACTCAAAGTACGAAAGCAACAAGCGACATCAAAATCTGAGGCAATAAAAGATAGCAGCGGAGAGGTCCCTGCTGACTCTGCCGCTAAGTCGATCCCGGGGGTACGGTCCACTAAATATGGGAATCGATTCCGAAGAAACAAATCCATAACGAGGACGAGTTCTTAATTCAATCTATCCCGATCGAACGATACCGTCTTGTGTTTCTTAGCCGCGCTCTCCGCACCGGGAGAACAGGGCGCTACATGGGCAAGGGTAAGCTACTCGATCTAAGCCTCATAACTCATACACGCATCAGGGGACGTCATACCTCGGGGGTAGCGACCAGCGCGACTCTACAGAAATTGACATACCTCGGGGGTAGCGACCTGTGCAACACACGCCCGTAGTGCGAGCTATATACTACGATTTACCAGAGTGGTTAGAGCCCATACGCCTAATGATTGTCCTCTCATGATGCTCGGTGTCAAGTGTGTGTCAACATATCTAATAAATAGTAATGACTGAATGAAACTACACATAAAATAAATATACAGAAATATAAATATAATTAGCATGCAAAGTACTGTAACAATTTGGCAAGATATACTTGCCTGGCAAGAAGCTATGTAATCCCAATAACCTGTGTAAGCCCCTGATTTTTCCAAAAATATTAAAATTGGATTTTTCATAATTTTCTGGAATTTTTTGGGAATTTTCTGAAATTAAAATCAAGGTTTTGAATTATTACATGATTTTAATTGATATTAAACAACATTAAAATATTATAAAAATAATATTTTTGGGTGTAAAATGAAAAATTGTACTTAGGGTAATTTTTCTGGATTTTTCTGGGCCTCAGACATATTTTTAAACACCTAAAAACTATTTAATTATTAATTAATTAATTATTTATTATTATTATTATTATTATTATTATTATTATTATTATTATTATTATTATTATTATTATTATCTACATAATACCCAGCCCACTGGGCCCGGCCCACCGGGCCCAGCCCGAACCCAAACCCAGCCCGCTCCCCACCTGGTCGGGTCGGGTCTGACCGCCGCCAGACCCGCAAACCCGACCCGGCCCCCCCTCTCTCTCCCCACGACCCTGAGCCCGAGTCCGGCGCCGCTCCGCCCGGGCCGCCCGCCGCATCCTCCGGCCTCCCCTCCGCGCACCCCGCCACGTCGACCACCCCACCGCCTCCCTCGGGCCGCACCACCACCTCCTCTCCCTATATAACCCCTAAACCCTCACCGCCTCCGCTCCAGCCACCTCGCCCTCCGCCCTAGCAGCGCCGCCGTGCCCCGCTGACGGCCTCCCCCTTCTTCCCCGGCCACCTCCTCCCCTCCGGCGCCCCGCTCCGCCGTCCACAGTCACTTCAGCAGCAGCAGCAGCAGCGGGCAGCGCCTCCCGCCGGACTCCGGCGCCGCCCCGCCCACCAGCGCCTCCGCCCATCCCCGGCGAGCCTCCCTCGGCCTCCCAGCGTGCCGCCGGCCAACGCCCCGCCGCCGTAGCCGGCCAGAAGCCCTAACCCTAACCCTAATTTGGATTCCGTGTCGGACACGACACGGACACGTCTCGACCCTGATTTTCAGGTCCCCTTCAGGTGCGTGTAACTTTCGCCTCGTAGCTCCGTTTTCAATTCCGCAAATTGCGTTATGAAGCCTGTATGACCCTCTCGGTGTCCGGATAAACTGTTCGGGGCATCGCGTCCTGTGGTGATCGCACACCGCGATCCAAAAACAGGAAAAACCAGACCCTGTTTCACCCCGGAACTGAGTCCGCCCCGCCAAACGGGACGACTTGGTCGCGTGCGGTCTTCACAGATAAGTACGTATCGTCGATACGGACGTGTGAGTCTTCGTGGAAGCTGATTCGGGTGTGCGTGCACACCGGAATCAACGCGTATCTGCGGACATCTCCCCGTATCCGCCTTTTCTGCAATCCACCCTAACTTCGTGCACACTCGTCAGATCGAGACGAAACTTGCGCCATCGGACTCGTAGCGATACGCTGGTCCTGTGGGTCAAGTTTGGTTCGATTCTGAGAACGTTGACAAAATCGCGTGTCGTGGGCCCCATAGGCCCCGCTCGATGGGCGATTTTGTGTTCGGCTCATCGGAATCCAAATCTGGAAGTTCCGTTGGGTTCGTATCAGCGTTCCTGACCTGTTGACACTAAGTTTGGTGAATTTGGAGACCTTTGACCCGGACACGTTTTTCGGTGCAAAGCGGGCCCACCGACGGACCCCGTTTTGATCTGAAACTGTCGTTTTTGCCCCTGTCTCCAAATTGGACCCAAGGACAGGCGTTTCTAGCTATTTGACATCTTCTGAGCGTGATGGTAATGTCTATTTCAGCATTTGGACTCATCTCTGGATATTTCCCCCGAGAACCAAATTAATCGGATCCAAACAACAAGCAAGTACCAGCACTTCAAGTTTATTCTTTATATTGTGATAATTAATTCCTTGCTCTACTAGCATCATTGGATGATTACACCTAGTGTTAGAAATACTGAATTTCATGTCTTGAATATTGGTAGTTCCTGTCTTGTTTTTCATGTCGGGTGGAAGAATACCTAGAAGGCATGTAGTTTACCCTTTCCCCTGGATTGTCTAATAGCTGTTGGTACATGACTGTCCATCAGCCGAATCTCGATTGTATTGTCTAATAGCCGTTTATGACGGCCGGATTAGCCTTATAAACCCCTACATGCCAACTATGTATTCTAAAAACAAACACAAGTTCACACAGATAGTTCTGGTCATGTCATATTCCTTGCTGGCTGTTGTAGTTTCATTTCCTGTTTAATTTATTTCTGTTTCTCATATTCCTGTTTACAGCTAACTCTGAGATAATAATGTTCTGCTAATGCTGTTTCTCAACATGATATCCAATATTTAATTGTTATAAAATATTTAGTTTAATCTTGTTGTGCACTGTGTACTTTGCTCCTTTCCTGACTGGATCTGTTGTTTAGGCGATGATGAGAACCTTGCCCCCACCTATTATGGCCCCTATAAGGCAGCAGGTGATACAGTTGCAGAGCCAGTTCCCGCACAGGAAGCTACTCCTGCTGAGTAGTTAGCAGTAGTTATCTTAGTTTTGCTCCTTATCTTAGCAATCGGGTTTGTCCCCGATTTCATTCTGATTTCTGTACTTAAACATTTGAATCTGTTGTCACATTTATTTCAGTTGCAATCTTAAGTTTCACTTCTCATTATTATCTTGCCTATGTTATTTATGAATGAGCTAGTTAGTAAATCTGGATTTGACCTAGACAGCGTACTACCGCCGATTCTGCGGCGTAGGCTGGACGTACCCACGCACTCGTGCCCGAATTTTCGGGTGCGGATCGTGACAACCTGCTCCAGAAGTCGCATAGAATAATGTAATAGATCCTCGGGGTCAGCGTGCACAGGCACAGGAATCGGGGGTGTCTGCTGCGGGTTTTTTGCCAAGGGTGACGGGTCCTTGATGAATACGATGACGAGGGTGATGACGATGAATTGATTAGGTTTATGGTGGTTAGGGTGATTATTAGGTCAATGATTATGGAAGTGATAATAACGGTAATGATGTGGTTGATGATGGGGATGATGGTGATGACGAAGATGATGGTGATTACTTGAGATGATGGTGACGACGAGGATGATGATGTGGACGATGGTAATTATGATGATGTGGATGATGGTGATGACTAGAAAGATGATTAGGATGATGATTATGATGATGATGAATGTTAATGTAATGGTGATGATGATGATTATGATGTTGATGATGATAATAGATGATGGTGATGATGTTAATGGAGGGGGTAATATTGTTCCGACCAGGGGAAGTCCGGCAAGGAGGAGGACAGAGGTGGTAGTCGAGTCTTAGGCGAGGAGGATGATGGAGGGGCTGCTGTGGAGGACAGGGAAGACAGGGATGACATGGTGATCGATGGTGGTGTCGACGGGAGGACGGTGGAGATATGGAGGCTGTGTCAAGCACAGTGGCTCAAGCGAGGATGGCGGGGTTTGGTGGGTGATCGACTGAGGAAGAAGATGAACAGAAGATGACGTGGGAGAGGAGGAGGACAGGTGCTCGCTGCTCCGGTCGGGTTGGCAATGGCTCCGGTCGGTGGGATGGATTAGCGAGGTTGACGGGGTGCTGGTCGGGGAGATGGTGGCGGTGGTGTGCAGCAGTGGTAAAGACGATGGTGGGAAGGAGGTGAACGTCGGGACTGCACTATCGAGGGAAGGAGAGCAGGGAGGAGATGGCGGGTCGAGATGTGTAGAGGCGTGGAGAAAGAAGGACGGGGAGGCGTGGTATTGCTGGAGGTTTTGCTGGTGATTTCAGATGGGGACTCGGGGTGGTCGACGGAAAGAAGGAAGAACGACGGAGGAGAGATGGTTCAGGCAAGGCGCTGTGGTGGGAGATAGGTCGGTGGGTGGTCGGGATGGCCGGTGAGGGGATGCTACTGTCGTCGACCCGGCGGTCGGGTGATGGACAACTCGGCGGAGGAAGGATGGGTCGAAGTGCAGGTGGTTTCAGGCGGAGGAGAACTGGCTGTGGTGGTGGACGGTGACGTTGGAGGTGGCGGTGAAGTCCAGGCGGAGGTCTGGGAGGTTGACGGAGAAGGAGGTGCCGACTACTCCGGCCGGTTGGGAGGAAGGGAGAGATGGAGGAGATGATGAATAGTAAGAGGGAATTCGGCTAGGTATTATTTTGGGTGTTGTGTTTTTATATGGGAACAAATATAGGAGGAGGATTATTTATACATATGAAAATTGGGTTTTGGTTTGACCTAAAAGTTTAGGGCTTGGTCAACCCTTCTTGGGGTGGGCCTTGGCCTCATATGAGGATGTTGGGGCTATAAATTACATGGTTTAAAATGCAAGGATAGGATTTAAATGAGGGAGGCGATGTTTGGACGTTGCACATCCCAAAAATTATGAAAAAATTCCTTCGAAGGGGAAAGTTGGATTTCTTCATGTATTGTCTAATGGTGTAGACACCTTAATACAATTTTGCATAAAAGTGCCCAATAATTAGGAAATTGCACAAAGATAGAAATTGAATTAATTTAATTAAAATTAATTCACAAGGTGTTCTTGAATTTATTAGAAGTACATGGGGATAGAATTAGGTGGGACACCAGTGTCATGGACGTAGGGGACTCAGCGTAGAATTTTATCATAAATTTGGTTTGCACAAAACGGTCAAGATTGTGTCTCCAATTTCGATTGGAACGCACAAGGGTATAAAGTTGAAATTTATTTAGAATTAAGAAATAACTTCTGCGACGTTTATTGCGCGACTAAAAAGTAGCACAAGAGAGTATAATTATAAGTTACACCGTGGTCAGAATAGAAGGCGATCATGTCTAGGACAAGGGTGTAAAGTTGTAGAAAGGTAAAGGCTAGTGTAATGCTCCAATTATCGAAGCAACGGTAAGGTGCACTATGTGACATAAACATTACAAAATTAAATAAATATCGTGTTCTATTTCTATTTGGGTTCAAACTAACCCTAATTTCTCTTTCTAAGTCAAGTAGGCCTAATTTTGGGTGAGAGGGTTTACAATCTACCCAACTTAAAATAATTTCGTCCTCGAAATTAAAACAAGGTATAGTTTCTCTCCATCTAATCTCACTTGGTCACAGTTTAAAAGAATTCACCTCAAGTTGACAATACGATTTCTATCCAACTTAGAATTTACCCATCTATCATCTAAGGCTATATATCTAAGAAAGCTATGCCTCAAATTATTTAATCATGTTATCCAATCCTCAAGGTTTTAACACCAAACATATTACCTATGATATGTTCTTAATCAATTATAAAAGAGAGTCATCAACTTATACCCGGTACGAGCGTTCGTCTTTCTGGAATAAGGAAAGACGGAAAGCAATAATAAAGAGTTCAAGGGGGAGGTCATAGGATAGAAGTATGGGGATCAAGGCATTTAAAGAATTTAAATAGGAATTGTCAAGGCAGTTGTGGATTGAAATCCTATTTGGTAGTTTATTATTCGCATGCTCATATCAGTACAGTTATGTTACCGATATGATATGCTCAGACATATCTAGAGGGCAAATATATATGTCTTCTAGTCAACTATATATCTTAATCCACGTAAGGTAGTATTACGAAGGGCGAACCAAATATATTAAGGTTAGCTAGACCTTAATACACTGATTCTGATTACACAATATATTAATAGGCGTCCCCAATAATACATATATCATGATCAAGCTCGATAAAAGAATAAGCTTACAAAAATAGGCTATAAAATAGCAGCATAAGTCAAGTTAGTTTAGAAAATAATAAATCCACTGGATTATGATGAAAGAAGGTGCAAACTAATTCAAGTTCACAAGAAGGTGAGACTCTACAGTCTCTACAGTTGTCATACTAGCTCCTTGTCTAAGTTGCTAGTTGACCAAATAGTAGTATGGACCTCTAATTTCTACATTCTGAATAAATACTATCTTCTTATGCAAGTCTAAAGTTGTTTCATTCTATTGCACTTCATCAATGGGTCAATAGGACTATGTGATACTATGTTATGAGACATACTACCCAACTTAAAAGAATTACTAATACTGTACTGCCATAAGGTTACAGTAGAAACTCCTGTTAAGGTCTACGAGAAAGGGTCTCGGTACTTATTAAGGTATCCTATTACAAAACTTCATAGGTAATGGTCATCTTAGGTCTTAATCATAGTGCTCATAGATAGAAGGGTTAATATTAAGAATGGAAGGGTTAGGTGGCACGAGTTAAAGAAAAGAAGAACAACATAATCAATCGTCGCACAAATAGCGAGCGCTAAATTTTTGGAGGAACAAGATTTGAATTTAAATAGAAATGCTCTAGATAATATCATGGTTTTCTAAGGGGAAGGTGGTTTGCTAACCTCTGTGTTCGGGGTATGATATAGGAAAATGTTATATTATTCCTCTTGGCTTCCTAGGGTACTGTCTGCTAATAATAAGACATTGAATCTAATTGTATAGTTCTATAATACTATCTCACTATAAAAGTTAGGGTTGGTCCTAATATTCGACCTTGGATTTCTAGTGGTCCCTCAATACTAGGGTCAAATAATATGGTTAAATTTCTAATTAACTCTAGTAGTGTCTATACCACTTTTAAGTCTTTCATAAATATCTAAAGGGATAATGGTAGACCAATCTATAGATAAGAAATGCTAGGGCTCACTAGATACTCTAAACTTAGTGACGTATCAATACTCTAGTTGTATTCTTGTTAGGTTATTACCCTAATTATTATTCTAACAACAAGGGTTCTTATGTTCTAGTGGAAGTCTATACTCAAGGAACTATTAGGGAAGCACAGGGATCAAGCAGGATACGATTATTTAGATAAAACAGATTGGAAAGAGGATGAGTCGTAGTCAATTATGGATGAGATCCTATACTCTAATCCTAGTGCAGGCTCGCTCGGTACAGTAATATAACCGAGACAATATGCTCTCGACCTGCATGGGCCACCACAAAAATATGTCATGTCCCAGTCCCAAAATACGTAGGACTAGGAACAGGTAAGTATGCCAGCTGTGTGTATATGGCAACTCCAATATATGGCTACCATAATACACACGTACGCTGCAATATGAATAAAACTCACATATGGTATATATACTATCACAAGTCACGAAAATACTAATCTCATCCACACAACAAGTGAATAAAGGAAATAACCAAACTAGAATAAAGAGTCTAAACATTCCAACAATGATAGTCGGGTGGAGACAAATCCACTACCAATGACTATATCAACTAAATGAGAGAGAAGAGTAAATCATCAATAAAAATAAGGTGATGACATAAAGTGTCAGCTAAGGTATCCATCGCTAGAGATAATCAATGATGCTCAGTGGATAAGGTATCCTCGGCAGAAAGTAACGCGTCAGGTCCAGGTCTGTACTCCTGCGGATACTCACGGTCGTCTATACCTGGCAAGGGACCAGGTCCTCAGAGGGATATAACAAGATACATAGAAGCAAGCCAATTGAATATAGTAAACATGCATAATATTTAAAAATAAATAAGTATACTGTACAAGACAATCTATATGAATGCAAATGAGGACAACTTTTTGACGTATGGGCAAGGGTAGGCTACTCAATCTAAGCCTCACAACTCACACACCCGTCAGGGGACATCAAAAATTGTCATACCTCGGGGGTAGCGACCAGCGCGACTCTACAGAAATCGACATTACTCGGGGTTAGCGACCAACGCGACTCTACAGAAATTGACATACTATGGTTAACCAGAGTGGTTAGAGCCCATACGCCTAATGATTATCCTCTCATGATATTAGGTATCAAGTGTGTGTCAACATATCTAATATATAGTAATGACTGAACAAAACTGCACATAAAATAAATATACAAAAATATAAATATAATTAGCATGCAAAGTACTGTAACAATTTGGCAAGGTATACTTGCCTGGCAAGAAGCTATGTAATCCCAATAACCTGCTCCAGAAGTCGTATAAAATAATCCAATAGATCCTTGGGGTCAGTGTGTACAGGCATGGGAATTGGGGGTGTCTGCTGCGGGTTGTCTGGCAAGGGTGACCGTTTCTTGATGAATATGATGAGGAGGGTGATAACGATGAGTTGATTAGGTTTATGGTGGTTAGGGTGATTATTAGGTAAATAATGAAGGAAGTGATGATAATGGTGATGATGTGGTTGATGATGGGGATGATGGTGATGACGAGGATGATGGTGATGACTTGGGATGATGGTGGCGACGAAGATGATGATGTGGACGATGGTGATTATGATGATGTGGATGATGGTGATGACTACAAAGATGATTGGGATGATGATTATGATGATGATGAATATTAATGTAATGGTGATGATGATGATTATGATGTTAATGATGATAATAGATGATGGTGATGATGTTAATGGAGGGGGTGATATTGTTCCGACCAGGGGGAGTCCGGCAAGGAGGAGGACAGAGGTGGTGGTCGAGTCTCCGGCAAGGAGGACGAAAGAGGGGCTGTTGTGGAGGACAGGGAAGACAGGGACGACGTGGTGATTGATGGTGGTGTCGATAGGAGGACGGTGGAGAGATGGAGCCTGTGTGAAGACAGTGGCTCAAGCAAGGATGGCGGTGTCTGGTAGGTGATCGACTGAGGAAGAAGATGAACAAAAGACGACGTGGGAGAGGAGGAGGACAGGTTCTCGTTGCTCCGGTCGGGTTGGCAGCAATTTCGGTCGATGGGATGGATTAGCGAGGTTGACGGGGTGCTGTTTGGGGAGATGGTGGCGGTGGTGTGCAGCAGTGGTAAAGACGACGGTGGGAAGGAGGTGAACGCCGGGACTGCACTGTCGAGGAGAGGAGAGCAGAGAAGAGACCGTGGGTTGAGATGTGCAGAGGCGAAGAGAAAGGAGGACGAGGAGGCGTGGTGTTGCTGGAGGTGTTGCTGGTGATTTCAGGTAGTGACTCGGGGTGGTCGACGGGAAGAAGGAAGAACGACGGAGGAGAGATAGTTCAGGCGAGGCGCTGTAGAGGGAGGCAGGCCGGTGGGTGGTCGGGATGGCCGTTGAGGGGATGCTGCTGTCGTCTACCCGGCGGTCGGGTGATGGAGAACTCGGCGGAGGAAGGATGGGTCAAAGTGCAGGTTGTTTCAGGCGGAGGGGAACTGGCTGTGGTGGTGGACGGTGACATTGGTGGTGGCGATGCAGTCCAGACGGAGGTCTGGGAGGTTGACGGAGAAGGGGGCGCCGGCTACTCCGGCCGGTTGGAAGGAAGGGGGAGATGGAGGAGATGATGAATAGTAAAAGGGAATTCAGCTAGGTATTATTTTGGGTGTTGTGTTTTGATGTGGGAACAAATATAGGAAGAGGATTATTTATACATGTGGAAATTAGGTTTTGGTTTGACCTAAATGTTTGGGGCTTGGTCAACCCTTCTTGGGGTGGGCCTTGGCCTCATATGAGGATGTTGGGGCTATAAATTACATGGTTTAAAATTCAAGAATAGGATTTAAATGAGGGGGGCGATGTTTGGGCGTTGCCCGTCCCAAAAATTATGGAAAAATTCCTATGAGGGAGAAAGTTGGATTTCTTCATGTATTGTCCAATGGTGTGGACACCTTAATGCATTTTTGCATAAAAATGCATAATAATTGGGAAATTATACAAAGATAGAAATTGAATTAATTTAATTAAAATTAATGCGCAAGGTGTTCTTGAATTAATTAGAATTACATGGGGATAGAATTAGGTGGGACACCAGTGTCATGGACGTAGGGGACTCAGCGTAGAATTTTATCATAAATTTGGTTTGCACAAAACAGTCAAGATTGTATCTCCAATTTCGATTAGAACACACAAGGGTACAAAGTTGGAATTTATTTAGAATTAAGAAATAACGTCAGCGATGTTTATTGTGCGACTAAAAAGTAGCACAAGAGAGTATAATTATAAGTTCACCGAGGTCAGAATAGAAGGCGATCATGTCTAAGATAAGGGTGTGAAGTTTGTAGAAAGATAAAGGCTAGTGTAGTGCTCCAATTATCAAAGCAACGGTAAGGTGCACTATGTGACATAAATATTATAAAATTAAATAAATACCGTGTTCTATTTCTGTTTGGGTTCAAACTAACCCTAATTTCTCTTTCTAAGTCAAGTAGGCCAAATTTTGGGTGAGGGGGTTTACACTCCTTATGTAGTTGGATACTCGTATGAGATTGACTAGATAGTATTGTGACCTAGACAATGTTCTACCGTCGATGCTGCGGCGTAGGCTGGACGTACCCACGTACTTGTGCCCCTATATCGGGTACGGGTCATGACAGACGATAGACGACGTTGGACAACTGTGTATTTCTGAGGTACATTGCTGATGATGATTTTATCATTTTATTTCTCTATGTTGATGATATGATAGTGGTGGTTTGGAATGCCACTAGGATAGCGGAGTTGAAGCGCTAACTTTGTGCGGCCTTCTTTAGAAGAATTTGTACACAGGGAAGAATATTCTTGGGATGGAGATCGTCCGAGAGAGAGAGAGAGAGAGTCCAAGCTGCTACACTTGTCCCAAAAGAAGTACATTCATTTGGTACTTCAGGGTTTCAGGATGGACGGGTCGAAGAAAGTAAGTAACCCCCTTGCAGCTCATTTTAAGTTCACTGAGAAGCAGTGTCCATCTACTATGGACGAGAATGAAGATATGGAGAGGGTCTATATTCCTCGATTATGGGGAGTCATATATATGCTATGGTGTGTATGAGACTAGACATCACTTACGCAGTTGGCACAGTTAGCAGGTATACTTCCTAACCTAGAAGGGTTTATTGGAGTACGGTCAAGTAGATTCTATGATACCTTCAGGGCACTGCCGACTGGAGACTTTCTTTTGGTGGTGACGAGCCGAAGCTGGTTGGGTATACCAATGCTGATATGGCTGGAGATGTAGACATGAGATGATCGACTTCGGGCTATGTGATGATATTTGCTGGTGGAACAATATCGTGGCGGTCACAGTTGCAGAAGTGTGTTGCCTTGTCCACAATAGAGACAGAGTACATTATGGCGATGGAGGCTTGTAAGGAGTTGTTATAGATGAAGAAGCTGCTGCAGAAAATGGGACTAAAGTAAGAGCAGTACCCTTTGCTTTGTGATAGCCAGAGTGCAATTCACCTTGTGAAGAACCAGACATTTCATATCCGGTACAAGCACATTGATACCCGGTATCATTGGATACAGGATATGGTTGAAAAGAAGCAAGCAACGCTTGACAAGGTTCATACAAATGACAGCAGAGCATGCATGTTCATAAAGGTTCTACCAGGGAAAAAGTTTGAATACTCCAGGCGTATCATCGGGATAACGACCCTCTCCACATAGTTATGAAGGTAAAGATTTGTTGGAGTGGGTGGGGTTCCCAACCTATGTGAAGTATGCCAAAAAACTCGGAAAGTGCATCGAGCGCCGTGTATTGGAACATTTATGGTAAGCAAATATTATATTGGATTTCCATCTTTGACTTTAATTATATATTTATGATTGGATCTTTCATATATTAAATTTCTATATAATTGGATTTCCAATTTATGGCAAGCTAATTTATGATTTGATTTGCATTAAATATATGATGAAATGTAATTAAATTTTCATAAATATTTTTGGCTTCCATATATAGATTTCCATATTGAAACCCTAATTAAGGCAAGGGTTTATATAAAGGCTCATACAATTTACAACAACATGAGAAAAAAATGAGAAAAAATAATAGAGAGGAAAAAAGGTGGCAAGAGTGCCATTACAATTTTGGAGAGAAGAAAAAAGGATTTGAGGCCGTTTCGGAGAAGGAGATTAATTTAGGATATTTTTTATTATCTTTTTTCTTCGTTGATGTAATCTATTTTCTATTTAAAAGAGTTGTAGTGATCCGTGTTTGATCGGTGAGGTGCTTGCAGAGGGTGTAATCTCTTTATTCCATTAGTGGAGGTTCTTCAGGGTTGGACTTCGATCGTTTCGTGGTATTTTCTTTCTGGGTTTTTCACGTAAGAATTATTGTGTCTGCGATTTTTGTTTGGTATTTTTGGGTTTGTGCATTTTGCTCGGTTCTCTCGCAGGTACTCTCTGGTTTGGAGAAAGGTTTTCACATTTTTTCCTAACTTATAATGGGGATATTTGCTAAAATATTCCCTAATTTTATGACCACACAGTAAACGATACACGTCTCGTACGTATCGATGATCAGTCAGATATGATAGTACATATCCTACCATGAATGTCATATCTCCGTGTCATGTATCAAATACGTGACATAGTTAAATATAATATGAGAATATCCTAACATATCAATCGGTTCGTCTACTAACACTAGGTCCAATGGTACAAGTATGAATAAAATAAATATCGACGTCTAGACGCACATAATATCAACAATAATATGGAAAGAAAAAATGAGACAATATGATAGCATACATAACAATATACATAAATAATAAATATTAGATAAAGTAACTTGTCTAGAAAGTTGGACGACAAATCAGATACGATCTCGTCGGATATGAAATAGAACAAAAAGATGAATGAGAACTGATGTATCAGGATGCTGAAATAAACATCAAATTTTTTTTCATAATAGTAAGATACCAAAAATATTATCTATAAATCTTGTTTGGACACATAATGAAAATAAGTTAGTTCAGGGTCAAACATGATTCACATGTGGGCCCATATGGTACAAGAAATTAGAGTCAAAATTATGCATGTCTAAACATAAAAAACTATATGTTTATATATATATATATATATATATATATATATATATATATATATATATATATATATATATATATATATTTATATATATTATAGAAGCGTGGACGGCCATTGTTCTCTCAAATAAGAAATTTGAAGGACAAATTGCAATTGTGCATGCGTCCTCAAATTAGCGATATGGTTGACTGTCTTAGAAATGGATAAAACTTATGTCACATAACAATTTTGATCTTTTTGTTGTCCAATGAGCGTATGCAAACTAATAAGAGTTTTTACAAAATCTCTAATAAAGATAATTTTCGACGAATTCGGATCAAATTTGTCGCGTTCGTGAGACTAATTTGAATTTAGTCAAATTTTACACGTCGGAGATTATCACATATTTTAATACAAACGGTTCTAGTCATGGTTACCCTGTTTGTTGGAACTGCCCTTGATCGAGATATTTTTAATTAAAATATAACAATTTTTAGTAGTTTTTAAGGTCTTCATTAACCAAACAATCGGTCTAATTTATTCTCAGACTCTTCGATGGTCGCAAGACGGCGGTGGTGTGACTGGGTGGTCGAAAACAGTGAGCTTTTGAGAGATAAATAAGGTATTTGAGTGTGAATGACGAGTGGGAGAATTGATTAAGTGGTTTTTAAAATGAGATAGTGAATAAGTGTGAGCTGGTGGTGAATTAGTTGGTGTGTAGGGTGGGGGGGGGGGAGGGTGGGGGGGTGGGGGTTGGTAGAAAAGTGAGAGATGGTTACGTAGTCAGGAGAAAATCTTGATACAGTAGGCGGTATCAATACAGTAGGCGGTATCAAAGTTTTGATACCGCCTATCTATGACATATGGGTCCTCCCACTTTTTGTAAAGCGTGTAAGTTTATATATATATATAAAAATTGAGGTGGAACCCACATGTCATAGGTAGGCGGTATCAAAACTTTGATACCGTCTACTGTATAAAAGTTTTTCTCATGTGGTGAGGATACCAATGAAGGGTTGGATTGAGTAATAAAAAAACCGGTAGTTTTTTAAAATAAATTCGGAACATAAAATTTGAAAATTTTACGAAAAATAAAAAGTAATCTACAAAAGATAAAAAATTTAAAATCATTCTAACTACTTATTGTATTCACACAAAGTCTCAATATTTATATTCAATATTTAAATTTAATCCATGTACATGAAATTATTTAACTAAACACATATTCAAATTTTAAAAACATATCTATAATAAGTTAGTTAAAATATATCCAAATTATATTTAAAATATTTTAAAATAATGTAAATTTTTATATAATTTTTCAATAATTTGTTTTTACATGCAACACACGTAGAGATGACTAGTTTAATTAATAGCAGTTTGTTTTTTTATTTCGTAAAAATACTTGACTCTTTTATATATAATATAAATAATCAAATTAAATTTCAAATATGAGAATAATATAATTAAACTTTAATGTAATTATCTCAAAGATTAGGCGGATTGCATCACACACCGTCGTTCCCCAACCAACCCCATAAACCTCCCAGACACCACGTGCACGCCTCCAGCCGCCCTGACAACAAATCAGTAGAAGAAGAATTAGCTGCTGTAACAACAGAATTCACAGCTAGTCGAAACACCCGCCAACACGGAAGGTTGTGACTTCAGTCTCTGTGCCCACCCCCCAACTTCCTATACCCCTGGTGCATCGCCATGAACCTCTACACATAACCAATAAGATCCTCGCTGCCGTGATAAAAAAAATAGGGGTTCCTTGTTCTTTCAACCAAAAACTCGTACTCCGACATTGTCCTGCCTATCCGTTCATCCTCACCATGCCACGTCAACTACAAATAAAAATGTGCTTAACAATATTTTTGATATTTTTGACTTAGAGGAATTCAAAATCGTCGACCGAATGCAGAGAAATTTTATTCGTTCTGTTACGATTCACCATAGCGATCATACCAGATTCTAGTCCATTATCCTAGTGTGCTCATTGTATCATGACGAGACTTGCATCATTAAATTTGTTGCGCCGAATTACCCTATGGTGGCCCTTTTTGCGAATTATGTGATACATGTTCAGGACGATACATTTCGGGTCCGTGAGCTATAATCCATTGCTCGGATTGTAAATCAAAGAGTACACGTGAGTTCGTACCATCGTTAAGATATTATTTGACATATCACTTTTATTTTTTTAGACATGTTCTTACTTTTCTTATTTTTCGTGACTTGTGGGGCCCTATTGTCTCATTGGTATAACCCTGGTTGATTTTTCTTGCAACTAGACATTTTTCGATGATTATATGTTCTACATTATATTTTTGAGGATTCTTAGACTAATTATTTTATCCGTTATCATTTTTGGCTTTCGATATCATTCTGCATTTAACATAATCATGTTTGACACATCGACTTTACTTAAATACAGATCCGGTAAGTATACCTTACAATTAGTAATTCAGTTGATATATATTATTTGTAAATGTATTCTACATTATGATGGTATTGACATATTGATCGATATTGGGCACCTGAGTTAGACTCGGATTCAATCGACCATCGATGTTGATCGGTATTAGTTCTCGCTTAGATAATATTTGTACTTGTAGATCCCTCGATTAGAGATACCATGAAAATATATATTTATCTCATGGATATGATCGGTGTCCTAAGACACATCAATACCTTACATTCATGTTTGACACGCTTCCACGTGTCTGATACACTATCGGTGCGATTGAAACGTGTACGAGTAATAGACATTTTTTAGACAGTTTTGTGCTCTCTTGATGATATACAGACTCATGGGCCCCGTGTTTGATGGATATATGTTATGATTATATTTAATATGTCATGGAAGTGACCCGTGAAATCTCATTGGTTGGGAAGGATACTTATTAGGTGCTTGAGCTCTATTCTACGTCTCTTTCATAGTTGCTTACATGTGATACATTGTGTTCGTACCCTAGTCGTTAGTTCCTCCCTGAAGTATAAATTTTTTACCGTATTCCTCCTAGTTTGATAGTTTATGCGTGCAAACAATATCCTCGACTTGCATTTCACTTTGTTAATCACTTGTAGTTGTACTCATGGATCTCGTAAAGTGTGTTATGTTTATTTTATTTTTACTTTTATGCATGTTTATATGTATCTTGCTACGTTCCTCTGAGAACATAGTTTTCTTCTGGATATAGGCGATGAGAGATACCCGGAGGAGTATGGTTCAGGAGTCTATTCGGGAGCTGATCCATCTGGGACATCAAGATATTTCCGTCGGTGTACCCAATATCAACATAGGGCTTCTACTTTGGATCCATATATTTTATCTAGGTAGCGTAAACTCAGATCTGGTTTAATGTACCTTAATTTTATTCAATAGTTATATTAATGGGTTTTTTTTCGTCTAACTCTAGTCAAACTTGTATATATTGGCTCTATTTTCATTATTGTCGTACTATTTCCAGACATGTATCTTATTCCAGCTTTATCTATTTCTCTCTTTGTTCTTGATTATTATATGAGTGGACGAGGTTAGCTTACCTACTTGACATATAGTAAATCCGTAACTATCGAATACAATTTTTTACATAATTCTATATGTATCTATGATATCTTGAACTGGAGTTCACTTTGACACAACGGAGTACATTTTGGTATGTTACACGGTTGAATTCTCCCGTAGTCGTATTAACTGGTCTTTGACACGTGGTGCAGTACCACATATTTTGGGACTAGGACATGATATTTTATCCTAAAATCTATTTACACTTTTGTCTTCTACTAATAAAAAACAAGTACAAACATATATTTATCGGGTACTAGTACTCTGGGTACTTAGCATAAAAATACCAAAATTTTTATTTATTTATATTTTAATTTTTAATTTTTGGTACTTCCTAGATACTTGTTTTGGTACTTTTGGGGTACTTTACTAGTCATTGGATATTTTCTAAAATGTAGTATTAGTATTTTTTTATTTAAAGTCAAACAATTTTTTTTTAGACTTATAACTACATCGTTCTTAGACTAAAATTCATTTGATGACTATGATAAAAAAAATTAGGCTCTTAGCTTTACTCTTATGAAGATGGGTAGATGCATTACTAGTATTTTGTGTATACACACACACACACACACACACACACACACACACTAGTCGTACTCACATTGATACCGAGAACATACTACCACGAGTAGATGTTGTTGGAACAAATATATAACAATATACAGAAATACTTAAGATGTCTGAACACAGTGGCTTGCTATGCAATGTCCTTAAACAGAAATTTCACCCTTCTCTTTGTGCTGAAGACTTTGGATATTCTGTCCCAGGATTCAACTATGTATTGCTTTTGTAAATTTGCACACTAAATTTCAGAATGCTCTTAGAATGTTTTTGTATGTTTCTTTCTCTCAATCAAAGTCTATACTTTTATCTTTCTATTTCATGTTCTTTAATAGACTAACAATTAAAAGGACATGTCTATTAATCAAAAGACAATTGAAAAGACATCTATTTATAATGAACAGACACAAGCTTAAACAGACATCTCTGTTCTTAATAGACATATCTGTTCTAAAAATAAAAAATATAAATATAAAACAAAACAAACAATGTTTTTACAATGTGGGATTGTTGATGGTTAACTCAAACACATAAATTTTACTAATGATACCCTACATTTGAATTAAACTTCAAATATAGACATTTAGGACAATTTTGATTGGGAGAGAGACACAAAATTTATGTTTCAGGTTAAGTATCCGAAGACTTGAACTTACCTTAGTGATAATATATCTAACTTACCTGGTGACGCAGTATATATTAGGATCTTGAACTGTTCAATGCTTGTAGTAATCAAGACAATACATCTCACGCATAACAAATCTTTTTAATATTTCATACGTTTGTATTCATTTTGGTCGTGAACGCATCCTGGTTTTAATGATAGCTTTAGAGAATATAGCTATTTTTTTATTCTCATAAATGCGACCCTACGTTTACTATCATATAGGTGACATTATTATGGGTCTTTAATTAAAATCATATAGTAATCATTAAATGCTAACACATATCTTGTACTTTTGTAATCAACACATTGTTTTTATAGGAATGAGTTACTTGTGTATTCTACATCTTGATTATAACCATGCTAGTTTACCTATTTAACCTAGACCATAGGATCTCTAATACGCTAGGTTAGTTTTCCACCTGATTATATTCATTTAATGGCTTTAGACTCATTCCTCTCATTGTGAATTCAATTTTCTCTCTTGGTAGGACTTTTGTGAAAGGATCAACAATATTTTTCCTTGACTTCACATAATGAATGGAAATAATTTTATTAGAGAGCAATTGTCTTATTGTACTGTGTTTGCGCCTAATATAACTTGACTTTCTATTGTGTATACTTTTTTTGTCTCTAGCTTGAGCTGCCATACAGTCGCAATGTATACAAATAGCTGACATAGGTTTAGGCCAGACTAGAATATCCTCTAGAAAATTTATCAACCATTCTGCTTCTTCAGCAGCCTTGTCTAACGCTATAAACTCTGATTTCATAGTAGATCGTGTTGTACACATCTGTTTTGAGGACTTCCATGATACCGGAACTCCACCTAATATAAAAATATATCCACTTGTTGATTTGTTTTCTGTATTGTCAAAATCCAATTTGCGTCACTATATCCTTCTAAAATAGGTGGATATTTAGTATAATGCAGCCTATAGTTTAAAGTATATTTTAAATATCATAAAACTCTGATCAATGTATTCCAATGATCCCATCCATGAGTGCTTTTATATCTACTTAGTTTACTTACTGAATAAGCAATATCAGGTCTAGTAGAATTCATTAAATACATTAGGCTTCCAATTACTTGAGCATATTCCAATTGATAAATTGTATCCCCTATATTTTTCTTTAATTTGCAATTTACATCAAAAGGAGTTACAGCCGGTTTGCAAACGTATTGATTGAACCGATAAATATCTTTTCAACTTAATATGATTGAGTAAGAATGTATCCTTTAATAGTTCTTTTGATTTGAATTCCTATAATGACATCTGTTTGACCTAAATCTTTCATGTCAAAGCTAGAATTCAATGTCTTCTTTCTTGAATTTATTGCATCCTTGCTTGTTTCCAATATAAGAATATCATCGATATACAAGCACACCAGTACTGAAGAATTCTTCATATTCTTGATGTATACACATTTGTGATCACATTCATTTATTTTAAAACTATTTGACATCACTTTAATCATGCTACTACTTAGGTGCTTGCTTAATTCCATAAAGTGACTTTATAAGTTTACATACTTTGTTTTCTTGATCTTTAACCACAAATCCTTCTGGTTGGTAATTCTCCAATTAAGAAATCTGTTTTAATATCCATTTGATGTATTTTCATATTGTTCAAAACTGCTATTGTAATTAACATCCTTATAGATGTTATTCTTGAAACTGAGAATAAGTGTCAGAATAATCCAATCCTTCATTTTGTCGATATCCTTTGGCAACTAGACTGCCTTATATTTACCAACAAAACCATCGGCTTTTAATTTTCTTTTGAAAATCCATTATAAGCAATGATTTTATTTTTCGGAGGTAAATCAACCAATTCCCAAGTATGGTTATGTAAAATTGATTCAATTTCACTGTTGCTCGCTTCTTTCAATAAAGGAGCTTCTGGTGAACTCATGCATCTTGTCAATTACAAGCTTTTTGGCTCCTGCATCTTCTGTTTTATATTCTTTTTGTTAACTGAGTCCCAAAGTTCCTTAGCAGTACTACACAATAAAGAAATATCATATAATGTATCATCAAGTCTGTTAAGGATATAATTTCTGTATAGAAAGTCAGAATTCTTCCATGCATCAACCGTCATCATTTACTCTTTAGAAGTTGAATCAGTTGGCTAGGGACATTCTTTCTAGATAAAGTGTGCCAGGTAAATTGTGGTTAAAAGAAATAACATCTTCTGCTGCTATCATTTGAAATCAATGTCTTTGAATTTCTCAGGCTTTTTATCATTCTTGGAGACATTGGTCACTGGTTTTGAACTTGAAGCCATTTCTTTCAATGATTTTCAAGAACCAGAAAACAGAATGAGAATAAGAATTACTCCAAATATTATTGTAACCGAATATAAGTAAGAATTTTTGGCTAAGATTGTTGGAACAAATATATAACAATATACATAATTACTAACTTGAATATGTCTAAACACAGAGGCTTGCTATGCAATGTCCTTAAACAAAAATTTTACCCCTTCACTTTGTGGTGAAGACTTTGGATGTTCTGTCCCAGGATTCAACTGTGTATTGCTTCTACAAATTTTCACACTAAATTTCAGAATGCTTTTAGAATGTTTTTGTATGTTTCTTTCTCTCAGTCAAACTCTATACTTTTATCTTTCTATTTCATGTTCTTTTATAGACTAACAATTAAAGGGACATGTCTATTAATCAAAAGACATAATGGAAAAGACATCTATTCAAAATAAATAGACCCAAGTTTAAACAGACTTCTCTGTTATGAACAGACATAATTGTTCTAAAATTTAAAAGAAATAAAACAAAACAAACAATGATTTTATAATGAGGGATTTTTGAATTTTAATTAACTCAAACACGCAAATATTCCTAGGACATGTACTGGTACCTATACTTCATAGACTAGGACACACAAAGTAGGCTCCCTGAATCCATGTTGCCATGTCCTTTTTGTATCGTGTTGTAGCCATGTGTAAACCCCCTCACCCAGGAATTAGTTATTTTAATTTAATATAATATTTAGAATTATATTTTTTATTATTAATTAGGATTAAGTAAACAAAAGTATCCTTTAAAAATATTTTTCGTAGCTTTAATTTTTAGGAGCACAACATTAGCCATTATTTCTAAACAAATTTTATATGCATGATTTAGACGAGCCCACCTTCATTTATAATTATCATATCCCACTCTAACACATCTCCTTGTGCTCTATGTTTAATGTAAAATATTTGGGTCAAAAACTCAATTTCTAGCACCTACAGTGCAACCGTTGACCATTTCAATTTAAATTGGAGACCCAATTTCGACCAATTTTTTGGACCTAATGCATGGTGATAATCTAACTATGTCTAAAATACACATGATACCTGTGTCCTACTCTATTAAACCTCTATGTGCTACCTACCATCAATAGTCACAAATGACCTATTTCCTAGTTAATTAGACCAACCTAGTCAAACTAAACCGCAACGACCCAAACCTGAACCAACTGGAAGTAGTTGGACTTAACCTAGCTTGACTAAGCTAGGTTTGACCATCCATATTAAACTTCATTTCATTTTTGGACAGCCATGGGTTTATTAAATCATTAGGGTGGAATATAAAATGGAAGGGGTTATAACTTGTGACATTTCCTTACCCCTTTGGTAACTCCTCATCATCAAAGACTTAAACCCCTACTAAATATCTCTCTCTCCCTCATTTATCCAGCCATCATTCACCTCTATAACTCTTTCCTTCCTCACTAGAACAAAATTTGTAACCCTAAACTCTTCCTCTTCCCACTAGAAAAAGTGGTAACTCCAAACCCTTCCCCTCACTACTAGGCTGTCTATAACCCCCCTCTCTTCACCTCCCCCATTCAAAACACCTGAAGAAAACATCTTCCTAACTCTCTTCCTCACATTTTATCTTCATAAACTATCTCCAAATTCCTTCTCCATCTCCCTCCACACCTCCATCTATCCAACCCTACCCAGGCTTAATCTGACTTCACCAATACCTCCACCAATCCGGCCCTATCTCCCTCCATAGTAAGTATCTTTCTCTCAAATTTTGTATGCTTCTTCCTTTCCTGTCCTTATCACTTTTTTTTCACAAATCTTCTATCAAAACTTACTATAAGTTTATCAAAATAGCCCTCCATCAGAGGTTTTTAGGCTAAATTCGAATTCAGTGTATCTTTTTTCAGGCCACTCCACCACCTCCATTGCCTCCAAACCACTATCAAAGAACCAAATATCCTTCCAATACCTCTCCTTAACATGTTTTCTTTAAACTTAGCACCTAAATCATCCCATAACTTCTCCAAATATCCCCTACAAATCAAAGACACCCTGCTGAACCCGCCAGCAATAGTACCACTTCAACACCTTGTTGTCACCACTTTCAGCACCAAAACCCCTTCAAAAACTACCCTATCATTATCCTCTACCTCTTCCATAATCTCTCTAATCCCCAAAGCACTTGAAGAAATATTTTGAAGCCCCGGACAATAGCTATGAGCAGAAGTGTCCAAATCTGGACAGATTTGTGCAAGCAGTGCACAATCCTCTTTTGCCTTCCCATTTTACTTTGGTAAGATCTCAAACTCTACCTAATCAACCCTCTCTATATTTAATTCACATCCTTATTAAATTTTACCAACTTTATATTTATATTTTTTATGATATTACACCAAGAACACTAACTACTTCTCATGTCTAGACTTGAATGTTATTTATGCACTTGTTGTACTATTCACTTTGCCATGATCTAAAATCCAAACAACCACATGCAAAATATATTTTTTACACCAATTGTCACTAAATTTCAGAATATATAATTTTTTTAGGGCGTTATATATATATAAATAAATAAATGGTTGAGACATGATTAAATGTTGTGCATATAGTAGTACACTTTGCCTAGGTTTTATGCTAGCTAGTTTTATTATTTTTAAATACTATGTTAGAATATATAAGATACCATGCTAGGGTTGTGCACTAGTTGTAGTAGTGTTTACACACTTTCTTAGTCCTTGACTAGTGAACCTTAGCCATCCTACTTAGTTAGAACCCCTAATTATTTTAGACCATAAATAACTGATGTCATTGTGTTAGTTGTACCTTTGATTAATTTAGACCCTAATTGTCTAATGATTAATGACATAGATTAGTTGTACTCTTGTGAATGCTTAGTAAACCGTGTCATAGTGACTGATTTTATGATATTATATATTTAGGCTCTTGGGATCACACGAGTGTGGATTCGAGAGCAGGTTCTTTGTATTATCAGCTTGGAGTTCCAGGAAAGTGTACCTTGCCTTTGTTACAGTATTCTGTGCTTATTGCTATTACTAGATTTTGTTATTATATTTTTAGTTCTTTGCATATATGTTATTGTGACCCTAGGACCGTTGCGATACTTAGCGTCTGAATTGTATTCGGGTGCCGACTTCCGTACGCAGAATCGGTTATCGTTAGATTGCATTGTCATCATATTCCTTTGTTTGTACTAATTCTTGCACGATATACCTTAGGACATTGGACACGACTTGCATATATAGAAGCCTTACTTGAGACATTCGAGGTTCCCGGCTTCTGTTTCAGGATTTAGGATCCGTGACTTGAGATAGTTGACATGAGTTTATCTACAAATTGACCCGCGACATAGTTAGTGATTGATCTTGCGTGTTATGGACATGAGACGTGAGATATATGGGGTTTGGGGAGAATTTACCATACCGGTAGGCTACCACACACTACTAGCTACCGATGCTTACGCTTCGTGCCCTATAGTACTGCAGGTACCTTGACAGGGCCTGTATGTACCTACTACTACTATTACTACTAGCTACTGTTGTGTCTATGCAGACCTACATGACCTAGTGGTTTAGCGGACGAGTACATTCTCACATGCATTTACTTAACTAGTTATGATAGATACCCTTGAGCACATTGGTTATTATTTTACTGTTACATTGGCATGTTATTTCTTGTACTTTATTACGTTCCTCTGAGGACCTGGTCCCTTACTAGTTTTGCAACATAGATCACCATGGAGCATGCCTGGAGTTGTTAATGTGTGTTACTTTTGTCAAACCGATATTGGTACTAGGTACTTATATCATTTCTACCGGAGATATGTTTATTTATTTATATTGTTGATTCATCTACTGATATAGCCTAATTTTTATAGACTCATATTTCTTTCTCGAGTCTATTCAAGTTTGTGTGTTACTAGGTGGCCGACTTTTGCACATG
Organism: Iris macrosiphon; assembly: GCA_036927795.1. Classification (NCBI taxonomy): domain Eukaryota; kingdom Viridiplantae; phylum Streptophyta; class Magnoliopsida; order Asparagales; family Iridaceae; genus Iris; species Iris macrosiphon. The sequence continues at coordinate 196,588,435 of JAYESA010000009.1, read as the reverse complement.
TAGCTCATTCTTGATGTATTCAGTTCATTTTGGATTGAGACATAGATATATTTACTACTTTATGTAGATATTGACCACGATATTATAACTTATACGTGTTCGAGTCGGACCCAAGCCTGGTCGAATGCGTAGCTGGCATGTTACGTATTTCTAGTCCTACGTATTTTAGGACTGGGGTGTGACACCATGTCCATGTAACATAGGCTATGTGTGTTCCCTTTATTTTGTATACCAAACAAGCCGTATATTTTGTCGACTTAGGTTGCTTAAGATATTGATAATGCTATCTACCTTCGTTTTGTTAGGAACAAAAGTGCGAAAATCGTTCCCCAAACCAGAGAGTACCTGTGAGAAAACTGGGCAAAAGTAGACAAACCAAAAATTGCAAACATAAATGACAGACACAGAAATTTTTACGTAGAAAATCTAAATAGAAAAAACTACGGGACGATCGGAATCTAACCCTGAAAAGCCTCCACTAATGGAATAAGAAATATACGGAATCGTTACAAACTTTTCAGTGATCCAAATGGATCACCACAACTCTTTGGAATAGAAAATAGATCACAAACAAACGAAGAACGGAGATTACTAGAAAAAATTATCCGAAACTGATATCCTCTTCAAAATAGCCTTCAATCTCTTCATCTCTCCTTTCAATGTTGTAAAAGCACTCTTGCCTAATTTTGAAATATTTTTAAGATATGAGATATATTTTAGGGCTAGGAGACACCGAATATATATAGCCTAAAACCCACAACTAGTATTCCTATTATATATATGAATACCCAATCCAAATCCAAATCCAAATCCATTGATATATTCCTATTGATTGTAGGAATATCCAATCCAAATCTAAATCTATTGACATTTTCCTATTATATGTAGGAATACTTAATCCAACTCTGGGGAATTTTCCAGATAGGTTGGGAACCCCACCCACTCAAAAAAATCTTCCCCTTCACAACTATATGGAGGGGGTCGTCATCCTGATGATCCGCCTGTAGTACTCAAACTTCTCCCTTAGAAGAATTTTTATCAATATGTCTGCTCCATTGTCATCCGTATGAACCTTCTCAAGCGCCGCTTGCTTCTTTTCAACCATATTCTGTATCCAATGATACCGTGTATCAATGTACTTGGACCGACTATAAAATGTCTGGTTTTTCACAAGGTAAATTACACTTTGGCTATCGCAAAGCAAAGGGTATTGCTCAGGCTTTAGTCCCATTTCCTATAATAGCTTCTTCATCCACAATAACTCCTTGCAAGCCTCCGTCGACGTAATATACTTTGCCTCTGTCGTCGATAAGGCAATATACTTATGCAACCGCGACTTCCACGATACCGCTCCACCGGCAAATATTATCACATATCCCGAAGTCAATCGCCTCGTATCTACATCTCCAGCCATATCAGCATCGGTATATCCAACCAGCTTTGGCTCGTCAACACCAAAAAAAATTCTCCAATCAACAGTGCCCTGAAAGTAACATATAATCTACTTGACATCACTCCAATGTACCATTTTAGGATTGAAAGTATACCTGCTAACTGTGCCAACTGCTTGGATTCTATCTCTCTCTCTGCTGATCTCCATCCCAAGAATATTCTTCGCTGCGTCCAAATCCTTCATAGAGAAGGCTGCACCCAGTTGGTGCTTCAACTCTGCTATCCTAGTGTCATTCCGACCTACCAGTAGCATATCATCAACATAGAGCATTAAAATGATAAAATTATCCTCGGCAAAGTACCTCACAAATACACAGTGGTCCGACGTTGTCCGTGCATAACCATGCTCTCCCATAAATGACTCAAACTTCCTGTACCACTGTCTCAGAGCCTGCTTTAGACCATATAAGATCTTTCTCACCCGGCAGACCAAGTGTGACTTGCCCTTATCACAGAATCCCTCTGGTTGCTCCATATACAACTCCTTCTCAAGATCACCATGGAGAAATATCGTCTTCACGTCCATCTTCTCGAACTCCATATCAAAACTGGATGCCAATGCTAGCATTACCCGAATAGACGACTGCTTGACGACTTGCAAAAAGATCACATCATAATCTATGCCCTTTCGCTAACCGTAGCCTTTAACTACCAGCCTCGCTTTGTATCGAGGGCGAGTAGCATCATATATTTGCTTCACTCTAAACACCCATCAATTTTTCAAATCCTTCTTGCCCTTTTATAGCTGTATCATATTATAAGTGGAGTTGGCTTGTAAGGAACTCATCTCCTCCTGTATATCCTCCATCCACTCCTTTCTGTGTTTGTCTTCCAAAGCCTCTGCAAAATTATTGGGCTCTCACCGTCAGTCAGTAGCACATACTCACCCCATGAGTATCTTGTAGATGGTCGACGCTCTCTATCGCTCCTTCTCAACAGAACCACTGGTGCTGGATGTATATCAATAGGGTTCTCCCCTTCATGAACTGCCTTCTCGGCATGCTCATCCGCCCGAGGGGCACCCTGACCACCCTCAGCAGGCTGATGATCAAGGTTGTGACCAACATCATGTACTGGCTCCCCCATAACTGGATCCTCTACGACGTCCTCTGGAAACTGCTCGAAATGAAATGACTCTAACTCAGGCAATTTTGCAGCCTCAAAAGGTGTCACCCTCACTTTTTCAGCTAGGGTAGTTTAGTAATTTATCATGGATATTTATTTATAGGAATAAATATTGAATATAAATGTGATTGTATTAATTATTTAATTATGATGAGCTATATTATTGTGACTAGTATTAGTTGTTTTATTAGTGACTAATGTTAATTAGTCAGTTAAAGAGACTAGCCAATATTAGATTTGACACATATGGACCCATTATATTTGTCATAAAAATTAGTGAGCCCAGCTTGGTCCCAAGCCCATTAGTCATTCCACTAATTAAATTAAGGAGAATTAGTTTAATTATAATTAGTTAGAGACTTCCAAATATACCCACCCTTAATTATTCCTCATAATATATCATGTAGGGCTATTTGGGACCTTAACATGTAGCTTGGGGAAGGAGGAAGGGCCGGTCACTTGAAGAGGGGCTCTCTGTCTCTCTCCTCCTCATTTGCATTCAATTTTGATCCAAATTTTGGATCCCCAATTCTCCATTATCCCACTATTGATTTTCTACATAATTCACCATTATTTCTTTCTCGAATTCATCACTCTTAGAGCCTTAGAGCTTGGAGAAGCAAGGAGAAGGAGCTTTGGGACTAGAGATCGTGTCTGGATCGTGTCCGGATCATGTCCAATTATATTTTTATTGGAAATCCATCTCCCAATTGGTAAATCCTAAATTTTCTTCTTATTATAGATTCTTAATCATGCATTTGACCATTAGGAATGACCCTATGGCATATGATAAACCTATAGGAACAAGTTTTAGTCTATTTGGCTAAGTAATGTGAGTTTTTTGTGGAGTTTAGTATGCATATTGGGGAAATTACAAATTTGATATATCAATTGTGTGTCATGAGACCAATTAGATCTAATTAGACATAGATCAAGGTTATGGGACTTCGTACGTGTCCACAAATGGATACGTGTAGGCCGTATCATGGTATTTTGTAATACGGTATGATACGGGTCCCAATCTTGGGTATTTTGTTTAAATTCTTCTAAATTCTCATCGTAGAAAGTTATTTTAATTGTATTATAATATATTACATATATATAAATTGCTAATTGTAGAAGAAATTGGATTTTGGTTCTTCGTTGGACACGTATCATGAGTTTCTCATATTTGACACCCTAGGTATTTGAATAATTGACACTAGTATATATATATATATATATATATATATATATATATATATGTGTGTGTGTGTGTGTGTGTGTGTGTGTGTGTGTGTGTGTGTGTGTGTGTGTGTGTGTGTGTGTGTGTGTGTGTGTGCGTGTCTGTGTGTGTGTGTGTGTGTATATGTAAGTTTATACATTGTAATGACCCGTTACGTTCAAGCAGGCAGCCGATTCAAACGGTACAAGTGCAACGATTCGACCTACTTTGCTCAGCGAGAATACTCGTTTGAGGTAAAGGATTTCTAGACTTGGCCCTTCAGGAGTTCAGACTTAGACTTTTAAAGGCTCGCTCAGAGTATCGCTCGACCGAGGCAAATCATCAATAAGATGGGTGGCTACAATGAACTTGTCTTTGCTTAGCCATCACACTTAAAATATGGACGATACATGCTAGTCGCTAGGTAAATCATCCCCTGCATGCTAATAAAGAATACAACGCACCTAGCTAAGGAAATAATCCTAACTTGTGTTGTTTGTGTTAGAACATAAAAATAAAATTTTGCTTATAAATGGACCCTCGCATGCTACCTTTGCCTTGTGCAAGTAGATCTTGCTATGCCTTGAGTAGATCATTGTATAATCTCTGTAGTGCACTGCTTTACTTGTTCACACTGTACGTCCCTAGATTATGTCGCTCGGTATGTCCCTTACTATTTTACTCCTCGCCTTACCCATAGACTCGTGCCAACGTAAATGCTTATGTCTCATATGAATGCAATGCTTGCCTGCTTATATAATAACTTGTACTTGTTGCCTCGTTTGAATCCTTGTCACATAATTGCATGCCACAATCAAGTAAACACTATCTTGCCTTACATTCATCCAATTCACCGGAAGGCTATTTAATAGTCGTTTCGTGCAAGTATCCGAGACCGTTAGGTCGCTAAGGCATATCTGAACCAGGAGATTGCACAATATCAAGTTTAACTCTGAACAAGAATCATGTCAAGCAAATCAAGAATCATAGCTCGTGGAGCATACTCATTCTGAACAAGAATCAAGAATTTATATGTCATGTTAAGAATCCTGTGAACCTGAGACCCAAGACTTGCATGTCGCGGACAACTTGTGCATAAGGTATTCATGTTCAGGTTCATGCGGACGGTCGTCAGGACACCGGGGCCGATCTGATACGGACAAAACTTTCTGATAGTCGCATGTTAGTGGGCGGCATAGAGTGAACACCTCCTTGGCCTCGCGTTGCACTCCATACCATCCCGGGTGAAGGTGACATGTAGCGATACATAACCTCACGCATCTAATATCATCCTGAGACTATAACTCGTCCTTTATAGCTATGCGAGCAACTCACGTTCATATAGATAAGTCATCCTCGCTTAGCGAAAATTTGCGTGTGAGTCTTGCATCACATCCAGTAAACTGAAATACTTGAATGATCACGAGTATAAAACACTTGTACATTTGGAGCAATTGGACATCTTCTGTAACACACCTGATAATCCATGGAACTCATGCACCCAAAACATAATCTCACTCATGACACTTGTGTTTGCTTATGCTATTTTCTCTGGATTTTATTTTAATGCTCGTGCTTGAATATTAACATGGTTTGCCTTAGACAGGGAAGGACGAATGGAAAGTTGGTAAGTCTCGCCGTGTTCCTTTATATCCCACGGCACACTGCCACACGAGTTAGGCTTTTTATTATACCATGAAACTGATCCTAAGGCAAGACTAGAAATAAAACTTCATAGATGGTGCACATAACCTTTATAACATTTTTGGATTTATCGAGCGGGCGAGAAGACTCCCTACCAGTGCATTCATGTATTGATAACCCAACAAATTACTTGCAGGGTATGGGAGAACCTCGTTCGGTACGGATGCCCCTTTCGTGCGTGCTAAGGCGTAAAGTTCACTCTGAAGCCTTGGAGCGTCGCGTCCGGAACTGAAGCACATATAAAAGATATAATATTGGAACATCGCCTATGTATAATTCCACAAATGTAGCAACTTGGCACGCTTTTATTGTTTCAAAGAGAGAGAGACTCGAGCGACTTGTAATCTCGGCCTTGCGTCGCTTGTAACACTTGTTCAATATCAATAAAGAGCTTGTTTTACTTCTATACTTGTGTTATTCAATGCTTCTGCTATTGACGACTCTGTGAACTTGTTACCAATCGCCTGTGCATTTTTATTCCGCTGCATTCGGACTATCTGTGCAACTTTTTGGATTAGTCATGTTACCGCCTTTTCGGATCATGGCCTTGTACGAGCGCGGCTTACGCTCGTGTGGCATCACGCCCAGATAGGTTAGATCATCTCACGAGAGCGCTGGCGGAATAATTCGTGCCTAGTAGGGATGGCCAATTACCTACGGCAGATCAGGGCGTGACATACATAGATATCCATTAGTGTATATATATATACCTTAGTGAATATGTGCCTCTTTATACTACAATGGTGATATGAGGAGTTGACTATGTGCGTGGTGGGTAAATGTGTGCTCGAGTAGTTGTGAAGGAGGTCGGGTATTACATAAGAGCAGTAACTTTATAGCAGTGTGCAGCAGTATAAGAGAAGCAACTTTATAACAGTGTACAGCAATAGCAAGAGTTGTAACTTCATAGGAGTGTGCAGCAGCAGCAATAGCAGCAACTGTCACGACCCGCACCCGGTTTAGGGGCACGAGAGCGTGGGTACGTCCAGCTACGCCGCAGCATCGGCGGTAGAATGCTGTCTAGGTCAAGTACTATCTAAATAATCTCACACTAGTATCCAACTCCATAAGGAGACACGGATAACACTATAAATTGAACAACATACTCAATCACAACTACAGCACGATAAAAATTTGAAGAAATAAAAGAATACAACACAAGTCTACTGACAAAAAATCATACCTGAAATCAGTAACAACCAATCCCCAAGTGTCAGAAACAAGTCCACTAAGGTCACAGTCTGGAAAAATATTTTCTAGTCCGGAAGGAGCAAAGTACATATCTAAATAGCAGTTCTATATAAATGACATAAACTATGTAGCAGTTCTAGATGGAAATATACCAGATGCATGTATAGGTACGAGAAATGTACAATGAAAGAAATACTGGAAATACTGTAAGTAACTGCAGGAAAAGAAACAATATGTCCATGAGCAAGGAACCTATGACTAAGTGTGTGAGTACTAGCTTTAATATATGATCGGCTTGGGAACTTGATCAGGCTGGTTACATATGATTAGCTATGGTTCATATAAAGTCAGGCTAACCGTTGGTTAGCTATGATGCATGTAGAGATCAGGCTAATCACACGTAACAGCTATGGAGCATGTAAATGGTCAGGCCGCACCCGACGTGAGATGTGGGGTGAGCTATGGTGCATATAAAGTTGGGTATGATCACATATCGACACTAAAGTACTCCCCAAACCCCCGACTGGTATAGTAGATCCAATCATGGTACGCTATGACACGGGATTCCCTAGGAAGGTAGCAAATCTCCCCGGGAATCAGTGTCTGTACCTGCACAAGATATCAAGAAAACAAATCTTGTACAAGCTACACCATGGATAAGAAATAACATCTCATGACGAGATCCGTGTATACCAATTCGTGTAACCAACGTGTCAGAAACATGAATATTTACACTAGATACAGTGAACATAGGAGATATCATAAATTTGAAACTAATCAGAGAATGTACTCGCCTTTGGTCCTTAGTTGGTGAATACCGAGGTCCTGTTCCAGAGTGTCCCCTGGGTAAACCAACAGTCCTATAAACATATCACAAGCAAAACCACATTTGCATCAGATGCTACACTAACACAGTCTAAAAATACTGGCCTCAGGGCCATGTCAGGCAGGGCACTAGTCAACTATGGTCATCTAGTATATTCACCAATTAAACGTAGTATTATTAATGATCAAATATAATACATATATTGTTATTCCAAAGTATATACAAGTGGAAATATATTTTATTTATGAAAAATATACATCACCCATCATTCAAGAATATATGCATTTATACATTTATATACACTAAAAATATACTCATACCCTATATGTACACAAGTATATATACATATATACCAAATATACATTTTTATACCAAAATACGTTTTTATTAAACATATATCCATACAAAATATATATACACATATATATATTTGTACCAAAATAATAATTATACTATATACAGGTAATTATACCAATTGAATATATATATATATAACATTAATTACGAAAACATACATTGACATAAATTATATGAATACAGTTACATTAATACCCATATATATTTAATACGTATTTATACTAAAATACATTTTAATATACATATATAGGAAAATAGAGAAATACGCAAGATATATACATATATATATATGTATATATATAAAATATATATACACTAAATAGAAATACACTATATACATTAACATATATATACTAAGAAATATTTATGCTAAAATACATTTATTTAAATAAGTACTTAAACATCTACATATCATTATATATATATATACTCATGTGTATATGCATATTCTCGAACAATAATTACAAATAAAAGTTTATTTATAAAAAATAGAATTTATGTAAAAACCAATGTATTTATATATCATTAGTAATTTCTGTTACCAGTCCAATTAACCAAATTTTATCTTATTTTTATTATTGAAACTATATTTTTAATTAATAATATAAGCCCCCAAAAATTATTATATTTTACAGAATCAGGATCCTTATATTTAATACATAACTAAATTAAATAAAAACTAAACTAAATAAATATTACTAAACTAATTGATTAATAGTTAATTACTGATTAATAAATTAACTACTGATTATAATTAAATTAACTGATTAAGAAATTTATTAACTGATAAATAATTAATTAACTGATTAACAAAATAATTAACTAATCTAATCAGAGAATTAATTAAACTAATTATCTATTTTACTAAACTAATTATATTACTAATTACATATACTTAACCAATTTACACAGAACTGAAAAGAAAGGGAAAAGGGGAAATCGGCTCACGATGGGGGAGGGTTCTCCGGCGAGGTCACGCGGTGGGGGCTCCGTCGAGGTCACGCGGCTTCGACAGCTTCTGAGGTGGTGGCGGGTCTGAAGCGACGGCGGCTTCGACAGATCTGAGGCGGCGTCGTCGCTCGGCTCGAGGCGACGCTCGGTTCGAGGAGGCGGTCGGCGGGTGTTCGTCTCGGCGGCGGCGCTCCCGGATCTGCTGTGGCGGTCGACGGATCTGGCTGCGGCGGCGGATCTTCGACTCAGCGGTGGTGGAAATTTGACTCGGCGGCGGAAGCTCGACTCAGCGGTGGTGGAAATTTGACTCGGCGGCGGAAGCTCGACGCGGGTGAGGGGATCCGCGGCGGCCACCGGCGGTAGGTCGAAGCTAGGTTTAGGGTTTTCTCTGTATCGGGTCCGGGTGTTCTGGGTCGTGTCCGAAGCTGGACACGACGGGTTGGTTGTTGTGTGGTGGCTGTGTCCGAGGTCGGACAAACGGATTCGATGTACTGTGGTGTGGGGCGGACGTGTCCGGGTGTGTCGGACACGAAAATCAGATTATAATATTGTAAATCTGGACACAGGAAATGAATGGATACGGTGGGACACCCGGGGTCAGACCCGAGGCCAACACGGCTGACACGGTGATGCTGGACACACGGACACGAGCACACAAAATGGTGATGGTTGTTGGCTTGTGGGGATTTGTGAGGGCTAGTTAGGGTTTCCTTGGGAATGGTGATGAGGGACTTAAATAGGGAGATAGGGTGTGGGATAAAGGGTGCGGGTTGGCCCAATAATGAATGGCCCAGATAATAAATAAACGGGCTTTTCATGTGGGAAAAAATGATGGTGTGAATGGGAGACGGTAAACGGGTAAATTAAATAGAAAAAGATAATTTAAGAAAAAATGTTTTAAGAGGCTTCCAAGGCTAACTGATTCCAAATTAGCTACTAATTAACCTCATATTTCAAAATCCTAGAAAGTATGAAATTTATTTATTTACTACCCCAAATGAATTTAAAAATTATTATAAAGAAAACAACTAGTCCTTTAAATAATTTTATCAAATAAATAATTTTATGATTTCAAGCCAATAAATATTTGAAACTAGAGAAATATATATATATATTATTATTTATTTATTTCGTAATACATTGACATTTAGAAAAATAATTTTTATAAAAGATTTTAAATTACCTTCTACAATCAACATTGTTCAAAAATCTAACACAAAATTCAAGGAGAAATATTTTATAAACTTGGTATTTAAAATAAATAAAAATCTAATTATTTCAGAAATTTGGAAATCGGAGGTTACAAGTCTACCCACCTTAGAAAAATTTCGTCCTCGAAATTTAGGATTCTCAATAATTGCCTTTACTCATCATATTATTTCTATCAAAATTTAAATTTCAAACCAATTAATCATGAAGTAATTCCATATTTCTATTTCACAACCTTTCAAAATTATATATCATCATTTTCCGAAAAATCTTCAAGTTTTAAAATCAAATTCAAATTTTTATCATATTCTCTTCCAAAATTTAAGTTCGTATCTAATTACTCAAGGATTTTAATATCCAATCCTCCAATTGAATTCCAATCAATGTCTATTTATAACATTTAAAAAAATATGTATCCCAAATTTAAATTTTTAAACACTAATCCATCATTCATCTTACTCCTCTAACCCAAATTCAATTGATGCTTATTCAAATATAAATCCTTCTCCCGAAAATTGAATTTGACACTATTCCATTAACGATTTATTTCCTAATTTTCTTTTTTTCCTCAAATACTCAACGATGCGATACTTTCAGAATCTTCAATGCAACATTCATAATATAAACTATAAAATTTCTATCTTGCAATCAAATAGAAAAATGATAATCTCTCAAATTTTCTCAAATTTTAACAATCACTTTAATCATATCAAGACCTTCCTAAAATTAATAAATCCTCAATTTTGCCCTGTGAATTTCTCAACTCTCTATTTAAGTTAATGTTTATCCTCGAATTTCAATCATACCTCGATCTTCGTAAAATTAATGATCCATCAATTCTGTTATATTACTCATTAACTGTTTATTTAAATGAATGCTTATCCTTAAATTAATCCTCTTGTCTCTTTTTTCAGTCATAACCTCGTCACAGATCTTTGCTATGGTCAAAACTCTAATGATCATGGTTTAAGAAAATTCCACCTACAGCCATGCAATTTAAGAAAATATAGGTCATGTGTCTTGTCATGGTATTTCAGTCTCTGTTAAGGTGTACTACTAGTTATATTTTAACAAGAAAATCATGAATACGAACTACAGTATTAGGAAAAACAATCAATCGAAAGATGGAAGAAGGAATCATTAGGAGGGGAAGAAAGAACCTGTTAATATATTTCTTGCAGTATCCCTTATCTCTAACATACACTTAACTCTAGCATATTCACTACTAATTCCTATTCCTGTACACTAGTACCCATATCAACTAATCATTAATCCACAAAATCCATGAATACATCCGTATTACACACACCTGTTTATTAATACCGAAATCTGATGCCAAGAATCTCTAATATAACCATGATTCAATAATGCATCCAAGTTGATACCTCTATCTCTTTAGTACCATACCCTCTGTCAGTTCCCTGTTCCTACTACAATTGTTCATACTAGTCGTTCTTATCACTCAAATATACGTCAAGTGCAACACCCTACTAAATAATGCTCTTTCCAATACAATTTTAGATGGACACCCAAGTCAGTCTGCGGTGCCATCTCAATCATGCTCAAATCACCAGATCCTTACACATGTATATCATCTACTCATATATTAATATTCATATCTCTCATCTACCAAAAATTAATCCTCAAAATAATCGTCAAGGTTTAACTTCTCGATCAACTTAAAATAAAATGCATATACCTCCTCAAAATCAGATACTCCACATCGAAATAAATTTTAATCACTTCTAAAATCTTTGTAGCCTTAACTATGTTTATTGAATCAAATTTAAATCCTCAATATTTTAACAACATAAAATCTCAACTCCTTAAAAATTCAAAAAATTAAAAATTCATTTCCACTCTTTAATTTATAAATCCACAATTATACATATAAGTGCTCACGGTCTCTGATACTCGAGGTGCACTCAAAACCTCTATTGCCTACAACTGCCAACTGGGTACTAAAATTGTACTGCCTGAATCACTTGTACTATTACCTCCAATGATCAAAGTTATCATCACCTATATTTTCCTTCATGATTTTAATTTATGTCAACTGGTATATCATTTAATTATCATCACACAGAGTGCTTACTGTTATTAACGTTATTCTCGACTAATCCTCGATATAGAATCATTAGCACTCTTGGTATTATATCACTAGTTTCATTAATGCATTATTTCATCAAGCTCATTAGAACTCATGATTAGCTGTACCTTTTATAACACTCATTTTTCTTATTCTCATGGGCAAGTATATGGTTCCTCATCTCGATGGTTGTATATGTATTTTCTTTAATCCTTTTAAGCCTATTAAACTAATCCGTGATACGCTTCACCATCTTCATTACCTATTCTGATATTTCTCTACTCATGATACCTCATTAACTTTTAACTTCCGATATCAATCATCAAATTGAACATCATGCTCCATTAATTCTTAACACAATTTTCTTGATACCAAATTGTTTACATAGATCACTCAATTACATAATCATGATTATCCAAGACGGGTAATTGGCTCTGATACTAACTCTGAGAACTATCACTGATACTCTATACTCTCCTTCTACTTATAGTACTATAATGACACTTATCCTAGAACCATTGTTACAAGGTATTATGCTATGGTTAACTCTAGATTAAAGTCTGCTGCTCACATGTCCAACTAGGAAACACTTACAACTCACAAGCAACACTCAGTCAATACCAATACAAGACACAACCAAAATTGTAAGTCACTAATTATCATACTAACAAAGAATTCTCAAAGAAAATAAGCTCAAAAGGAATTGGATTGAGGACAGAAGGTATCTTTACTACTAGTAAAGAAAAGAAGCAACGGAACAAAGTCTTGGAATAACAGAAATAGATAAGTCTTGAGATGATACTTTAAGAACCAATTTTAAGATACAACCTGATAATCATACACGTCTGTCTGAAATTATGACACTCAGAATCCTCGCCACGCCAGTAAGCATAGATGCGATAAACGATAGGTTTCGTAACTAAGGTATGCAACTCTATAATTATGTCATCTAGAATCTTCGCCACGCCAACCGGTATGGCTGCGAGAAACTCTAAATCTCATAACTAAAGTATGTACATCCAAGTTAGGTTCCTACGTTCTCGTCACGACAGCTAATATAGCTGCGATAAAATCTAGGTTCCATAACTAAAGTAGACATTTTACCTTTCTCACTTTCCCCATCAACATATGTCATCAGATGATACCGTAAAGTTTAGTCCATAAAATTTATCTCGATATGAAATTAAACTCAACAACGGCACCAAGAATTAAATTTAACAACTGGTCAACAAGAATCAAACTCAACAATGATACCAAGATTTTAATTTAATAACTGCTCAACAAGAATCAAGTTCAGTGACAACAAGCGAGAGCGGACGGAAACAAGGAAAAAGATTTAAATTGGAAATTATAATAAGATTCTCAAGGGGTCGTCCCAGGAATCTCTCAAGAATTTGTGATTGAGTATCCTCTCTCATCCTAGTATCCTATGTCCTATATCCTATCGCAGACACGCAGTAGTATAACAAGGATGCCACACTACTACGACATCGCACAACTCGCGAAGTCTGACCTGCATGGGCCACCACTAAAAGGTGTCACGACCCGCACCCGGTTTAGGGGCACAAGAGCGTGGGTACGTCCAGCCTACGCCGCAGCATCGGCGGTAGAATGCTGTCTAGGTCAAGTACTATCTAAATAATCTCACACTAGTATCCAACTCCATAAGGAGGCACGGATAACACTATAAATTGAACAACATACTCAATCACAACTACAGCACGATAAGAATTTGAAGAAACAAAAGAATACAACACAAGTCTACTGACAAAATAATCATACCTGAAATCAGTAACAACCAATCCCCAAGTGTCAGAAACAAGTCCACTAAGGTCACAGTCTGGAAAAATATTTTTCAGTCAGGAAGGAGCAAAGTACATCTCTAAATAGCAGTTCTATATAAATGACATAAACTATGTAGCAGTTCTAGATGGAAATATACCAGATGCATGTATAGGTACGAGAAATGTACAATGAAAGAAATACTAAAAATACTGTAAGTAACTTCAGGAAAAGAAACAATATGTCCATGAGCAAGGAACCTATGACTAAGTGTTTGAGTACTAGCTTTAATATGTGATCGGCTTGGGAACTTGATCAGGCTGGTTACATGTGATTAGCTATGGTTCATATAAAGTCAGGCTAACCGTTGGTTAGCTATAATGCATGTAGAGATCAGGCTAATCACACGTAACAGCTATGGAGCATGTAAATGGTCAGGCCGCACCCGACGTGAGATGTGGGGTGAGCTATGGTGCATATAAAGTTGGGTATGATCACATATCTACACTAAAGTACTTCCCAAACCCCCGACTGGTATAGTAGATCCAATCATGGTACGCTATGGCACGGGATTCCCTAGGAAGGTAGCAAATCTCCCCGGGAATCAGTGTCTGTACCTGCACAAGATATCAAGGAAACAAATCTTGTACAAGCTACACCGTGGATAAGGAATAACATCTCATGACGAGATCCGTGTATACCAATCCGTGTAACCAACGTGTCAGGAACATAAATATTTACACTAGATACAGTGAACATAGGAGATATCATAAATTAGAAACTAATTAGAGAATGTACTCGCCTTTGGTCCTTAGCTGGTGAATACCGAGGTCCTGTTCCAGAGTGTCCCCTGGGTAAACAAACAGTCCTATAAACATATCACAAGCAAAACCATATTTGCATCAGATGCTACACTAACACAGTCTAAAAATACTGGTCTCAGGGCCATGTCAGGCAGGGCACTAGTCATCTAGGGTCATCTAGTATATTCACCAATTAAACGTAGTATTATTAATGATCAAATATAATACATATATTGTTATTACAAAGTATATACAAGTGGAAATATATTTTATTTATGAAAAATATACATCACCCATCATTCAAGAATATATGCATTTATACATTTATATACACTAAAAATATACTCATACCCTATATGTACACAAGTATATATACATATATACCAAATATACGTTTTTATACCAAAATACGTTTTTATTAAACATATATCCATACAAAATATATATACACATATATATATTTGTACCAAAATAATAATTATACTATATACAGGTAATTATACCAATTGAATATATATATAACATTAATTACGAAAACATACATTGACATAAATTATATGAATACAGTTAAATTAATACCCATATATATTTAATACGTATTTATACTAAAATACATTTTAATATACATATATAGGAAAATAGAGAAATACGCAAGATATATACATATATATATATGTATATATATAAAATATATATACACTAAATAGAAATACACTATATACATTAACATTATATACTAAGAAATATTTATGCTAAAATACATTTATTTAAATAAGTACTTAAACATCTACATATCATTATATATATATATACTCATGTGTATATGCATATTCTCGAACAATAATTACAAATAAAAGTTTATTTATAAAAATTAGAATTTATGTAAAAACCAATGTATTTATATATCATTAGTAATTTCAGTTACCAGTCCAATTAACCAATTTTTATCTTATTTTTATTATTGAAACTATATTTTTAATTAATAATATAAGCCCCCAAAAATTATTATATTTTACAGAATCAGGATCCTTATATTTAATACATAACTAAATTAAATAAAAACTAAACTAAATAAATATTACTAAACTAATTGATTAATAGTTAATTACTGATTAATAAATTAACTACTGATTATAATTAAATTAACTGATTAAGAATTTTATTAACTGATAAATAATTAATTAACTGATTAACAAAATAATTAACTAATCTAATCAGAGAATTAATTAAACTAATTATCTATTTTACTAAACTAATTATATTACTAATTACATATACTTAACCAATTTACACAGAACTGAAAAGAAAGGAAAAAGGGGAAATCGGCTCACGATGGGGGAGGGTTCTCCGGCGAGGTCACGCGGTGGGGGCTCCGTCGAGGTCACGCGGCTTCGACAGCTTCTGAGGCGGTGGCGGGTCTGAAGCGACGGCGGCTTCGACAGATCTGAGGCGGCGTCGTCGCTCGGCTCGAGGCGACGCTCGGTTCGAGGAGGCGGTCGACGGGTGTTCGTCTCAGCGGCGGCGATCCCGGATCTGCTGTGGCGGTCGACGGATCTGGCTGCGGCGGCGGATCTTCGACTCAGCGGTGGTGGAAATTTGACTCGACGGCGGAAGCTCGACGCGGGTGAGGGGATCCGCGGCGGCCACCGGCGGCAGGTCGAAGCTAGGTTTAGGGTTTTCTCTGTATCGGGTCAGGGTGTTCTGGGTCGTGTCCGAAGCTGGACACGGCGGGTTGGTTGTTGTGTGGTGGCTGTGTCCGAGGCCGGACACACGGATTCGATGTACTGTGGTATGGGACGGACGTATCCGGGTGTGTCGGACACTAAAATCAGATTGTAATATTGTAAATCTGGACACAGGAAATGAATGGATACGGTGGGACACCCGGGGTCAGACCCGAGGCCAACACGGCTGACATGGTGATGCTGGACACACGGACACGAGCACACAAAATGGTGATGGTTGTTGGCTTGTGGGGATTTGTGAGGGCTAGTTAGGGTTTCCTTGGGAATGGTGATGAGGAACTTAAATAGGGAGAGAGGGTGTGGGATAAAGGGTGTGGGTTGGCCCAATAATGAATGGCCCAGATAATAAATAAATGGGCTTTTCATGTGGGAAAAAATGATGGTGTGAATGGGAGACGGTAAACGGGTAAATTAAATAGAAAAAGATAATTTAAGAAAAAATGTTTTAAGAGGCTTCCAAGGCTAACTGATTCTAAATTAGCTACTAATTAACCTCATATTTCAAAATCCTAGAAAGTATGAAATTTATTTATTTACTACCCCAAATGAATTTAAAAATTATTATGAAGAAAACAACTAGTCCTTTAAATAATTTTATCAAATAAATAATTTTATGATTTCAAGCCAATAAACATTTGAAACTAGAGAAATATATATATATATTATTATTTATTTATTTCGTAATACATTGACATTTAGAAAAATGATTTTTATAATAGATTTTAAATTACCTTCTACAATCAACATTGTTCAAAAATCTAACACAAAATTCAAGGAGAAATATTTTATAAACTTGGTATTTAAAATAAATAAAAATCTAATTATTTCGGAAATTTGGAAATCGGAGGTTACAGCAACTTTATAGCAGTGTGCAGCAGCAACAATAGCAGCAACTTCATAGCATTGTGCAGTAGTAGTAACAGCTAGGAGCAGTAGAACATCAATGTCATTGCAGGCAAGGGGGTCCTTATTGTAGTGGCAACAATGTCTTGCATTGCAGTAAGTCAGGTAAATCACTACAGATATCCCCATACCCCTGAAATGTATATTAGAGGTTACAACTGTGGACTACAAGTAGAGGAAGCACTTACAGGCATTTGGAGTTAGCCTAGGTAATTACGATCAACTGAGAAGGGGTTCAGACTTGGCATACAAACATGAGTATGTTAAGGTGAGTATAGGAAATAGATGAGGTAAATGATTGCATAAGTAAGTGCCAGGTGCACTAATGAGACAATGTGAGTATTAGTATGTTAGAGTGTTATTATACTGTGAGTATAGGTGTGTTGTGTTACAGACGAGAGAGAGAGGGTGGTGCCTGTGTACGTGGAGAGTTAGAGCAATATACAGTAATCACGGACTGCAATAGGCAATTAGTAGGTACTAGTATTTAAGATTATATCTTGGTGTTGTGGTTCCTTTATATATGGATGACTAATACTAGGGTGGTTTAGTTGTGGATTAATGATAATGAGTGTGGGGTCCTGAGGTTGATTATAGAAATGTGTACAAGTGGTGAGTAATGGGTAGTTATTAATACTAAGATAGTATAGTTGGTATGAGCAAGGCAATAAATATAAGTCAAGATACTAAGTGTATTAGATATCAGTCATGGTTAAGTTAGTAATGGTTAGTGTCAGTTATTAGTATATCAGTGGTTAGTTGAGTGGTTAGTTAGTTATATATTAATATCAGTTAGTATATAGTGTATTAGTTAATTAAGTTACGTATCAATTAGTATAAAGTTTAGATTTCAATTACTACTGTGTCTGTTAGTTAAGTTCAGTTTTTATTTAGGGGTTAGTGTATACAAATGTCAATTAGCTACTATTACCTACTCCGCTACTCCTCTGGCAATCTCGAACTTTGGCTCTCTCGACGGCGGAAATAAAACTCTGCCTCCACGATAATTTATACTAGCATGGTGCCTACTCAACCAATCCATCACGAGTATAACGTCGTAACTCGGAAGTGGCATTACGAGTAAGTACGCACTCAATTTCTGTCCTCCCAAAGTAACTCTCCGATCCTTGCAAACATCACTAACCAGGATGATGCCACCCCCAGTCGTGATCCTACAAGTCCTACTCAAAGGTTCATCCACTAAATAATGCTTAAGAGCAAAAGACACTGATACAAAGCTTTGGGAAGCATCGAAATCAAATAAAGCTAATGCTGGAATAGAATCTAAAAGAACTGAACCTGCGATGACATCTCCAACTGGCTCCATATCCTAAATCATCATGGTAAAAGCTCGCCCTTGTGGTGCTCCCCTTTGTTGCTGATATTGCGCAAAATGCTGCTGCTAGATCGGGAGTGGAGGTCCTCGCTACTGTGTTGCAGGTGCTGTTGGTGCTATATCTGGTGCTCTAATTAGTGCTCTCTGAGCAGGAGCTCCACCCTGACCTGGACGAGCTTGTGCCAAATGACAGTTTCTTAGCTGGTGCTACGCTTCTCCACAGAATAAATACACTCCCAATCTCTTCCTGCATACGTCCCATCTGTGTCCTGACTTCTTACAGAAAGGACAGATAAGAGTCTATTGTTGATTCCTCTGAGGATGCTGATGCGCGTGTTGGAACTACTGGCGCTGAGGCTGAAACGTTCGCTGCTGCTGGAAATAAGGCCGCTTGGCTGGACCCGTACTGCTGCTGCCACTGAATATCTTCCGATCCCACTTAGACCTCAAACTCAAGTCCCTCTCGACCTTGTAGGGCTCCTTAAGTATCGCCTCGTAGGTCTCATGACTCAAAGAAATAAGGGCCTTTACGTCCCAATTCAGGTCCTCCCAGAACCGGCTTGCCCTGTCCTCCGGATTTTCTACCATATTAGTTGCATACTGGCTCAACCTGCTAAACTTTATGGTGTACTCCTCAATAAATAGGTTCCCCTGCTGAAGGTTCTCGAACTGTTGTCCAAGATCAAGTCTCCCGATAGGCGGGAAGAACTTCTTCTTGAACAAGTCCTTGAAGTTGTCCCACGTCAGTCCTTGGGTAGCAATTTATGGGCAGGAAGAGTGCCACATCCTTTGATTATGGAGTTCCTGGATGTCTTTTTAGAGGAGTTATCGAGCTTGCTACCAAACAGAGCCGTTGAGTTCTCTATAGACTTGGTACCAGGTGCAGAGCTGATATCACAGCATATCTATAGAGTTAACAATAGTGAGCTGGAAAAGTTGAAGAAGCAGGTGGGCGAGTTGCAGGATAAGGGCTTCATCAGATCCAGTTCTTCATCGTGGGGTCCTTCGATATTATTTGTACCGAAGAAGGATGGGTCGGTACACATTTGTATCGACTACAAGGCTCTGAACAACCTCACTATCAAGAACAGATCCCCGCTGCCGAGGATAGATGATCTCTTCGATCAGTTGAACGAAGAGAAGGTATTTTTAAGGATAGAATTGAGGTCAGACTACCACCAAGTAAAGGTAAAGAGAGAGGATATTCCGAAGATAGCTTTTCGGACTCGGTATGGTCAGTTCAACTTTATGGTGATGCCGTTTGGGTTGACCAATATCCAGCGGTGTTCATGAACATGATAAAAAAGGTGTTCCACCAGTACCTTGATAAGTTTGTGGTGGTGTTCATCGATGATATCCTTATGTATTCAAATATGCCAGGGGAGTACGAGGAGCACCTGAGGATAGTTTTAGAGACTCTCGGAAAGGAGGAGCTTTATGGAAAGCTTTCAAAGTGCGAGTCCTTACCCAAGGAAGATCGTGGCAGTGGAGTCATGGGCTACTCCATGTTCGGTGGCAGAGATCAGAAGCTTTCTGGGACTGCTAGATTACTACAGAAGGTTTGTACAGGACTTCTCCAGATTTGCAGAGCCGATGACTAGGCTGACCAAGAAGGACGTAGAGTTTGTATGGACAGAGGACTGTTAGGCTGTTTTTGATGAGCTGAAGAAGAGATTGACGATGGCTCCAGTTTTGACGTTGTCATCGGGGACATGTGGATTCACTATTTATAGTGATTCTTCGAGAAATGGTTTGGGTTCTGTTCTACAGCAAAATGGAAAGGTGATTGCCTCTGCATCCAGACAGTTACGTCATCATGAGACCCACGATTTGGAGTTGGCAGCGGTCATTTTTGCTCTAAAGCTGTGGAAATATTATCTGTACGGAGAGCATTTAGAGATCTTCACAGACTATAAGAGCTTGAAGTACGTATTTACGCAGAAGGAGCTAAACATGAGACAACAACGGTGGTTGGAGTTGATGAAGGAATAAAATATATTGCTATAGTATCACCCAAGAAAGGCCAACGTGGTCGTCGATGCCTTGAGCAGGTATCCGGTGGCTATGTACTTGACATCAGATAGGCACTTGTTGGCTGATTTAGAGAGCCTAGGTATTAAGGTAGTAGTTTCTGGTATCGATATACAGATATGGGAATTATAGATACAGTCAGAGTTGATCGACAAGATCTGGACCACGCAGTATGATGATGTGACTCTGAGGAGCATCAGAGCACAAGTTCAGGCCGGGTTATTGGATGACTTCACCATTGCTGAGGACGGTTCCTTGTAACATGGTACGAGGTTATGTGTACTGACTGGATAGTTGCGCGAGAAGGTTCTGCAGTATTGGCCTGATATTTATGTTGAGTTTTTGAATATGGCTAATCGATTAAGTTTAGCATTATGACAATCAATCAATCACTATAGTATCTTCTACTTAAACTTTGTATTGTCCAGATATGTAATATTTGCTTCTATATATTTTCTTGTTCGTCTAACATGTACTTGAAGAAAGCAATAAGCAAGATCAGCAATGGACATATGCTATATGACGATGAGCTAAATACGACATTATACTAGAAGATTTTGTCTAACCGACTACGACTTATCTGGAGCCTCGCACCCGGGGGTTCCGCACACTCTATTTCAGAAGTTTGGCGTCATCAGTTCTCTTAATTTTTATATGTAATCTTTTATTTATTTGAGTCTAGAACTGATGTAAGCTGAGTCGTACTGGCAAAACCTAAATACATATACCCAGATACCTAGTCCACTCAAATGAACTAAACAACATATCCACCAAATTAGGCCACATTTATTTACAAAGTCTACCATACTTAGAGACCAAACTCAGGCCGAACTTATGTCAAACTCGGACCGAACTCGGTTACCCTTTTAGTATGAAATCAACCAGTTTAATAGCTCCTGATTTTTTGGCCCAACAGTTGGAAATTTAAATTAAACCCCATCAGAATTCTGGCCGAACTAGGTTTGCCTACACCCTATAAATATGATTGGAATTCTTCATTCTTACTCACTCAACCATTCTTTAGTCTTCTATCCTATTATGAGCAAACCTCTAAAGCCTTAACTTTTCCATCTCAAAGAGCAACTCCCTAGACTTCCTAGTGCCAAGTGCGATCTTGGTCTATAAGTCTTCAGAGTTGTAAAGGGATTTGTTCCATCAGTTACTCTCTTTCTCTCTAAGCTATGAAGTTGCGAGACTTCAGATCAAACCTTATGGTGTAAAGAAGTGGCAATCCTTGAGATTAAAGCTTATGATTCGCTATTAGTGATTATAGTGGATAAAACTCCGAGCTTGAGTTCTCAGGACTGGACTAGTCCTCTCAGAGGAAAACCAGTATACATCGTGGTGGTTGCATTTGCTTTCTCTCTCTACTTTACTGCTTTACTTTAATGTCTTTATATACACTGTTAGTTAGCAACTGCCTTCATTCTGATAATCTTAAATTTGGTAGATTATTCCGCTGCACACTATTCACCCCCCCTCTAGAGTTGCCTCATGGTCCTTCATGCAGGAGGAACATCTCTCTTAGTACTCTATGTATCCTAGTTCTAATAAGATGTATAGGGATATAAGGGAACATGTTTGGTGGTATGGCATGAAATAAGAGGTGGCGCATCCAGATGCATAGCGTGCCAGCAGGTAAAAGTAGAGAGGCAGAGGCTAGGCAGTTTACTTCAGCCCTTACCCATTCCTGAGTAAAAGTGGGAGCATGTTACCATGAATTTTGTTTCGGGGCTTCCGCGATCTCCAGGAGATTAAGATGCGATTTGGGTCATCGTAGACAGGTTGATCAAATCGGCCCACTTTTTGCCATTTAAAATGGGTACGTCTACAGAGAAGCTAGCAAAAATGTACGTGTGACAGACTGTCAGATTGCACGGGGTCCCTATGAGAAAAGTCTCAGATCGGGATAGTCACTTCACGTCCCACTTTGGAGGAGTTTGCAGGCTAGCTTGGGCACCCATATAAGGTTTTGTACTGCATATTACACCCAGATGGACGGCCGATCGGAGAGGACTATTCTGACTCTCGAGGATATGCTACGCCCCTGTGTTCTAGACTTTGGAGGTTCTTGGGAGGATTATCTACACCTGAAATTTTTTTTTATAACAACAGTTACCAGGCCAGTATTGAGATGTCACCTTTTGAGGCATTGTATGGAAGGATATATCGCACTCCTTTATCTTGGGATGATGTTGGAGAGAGAGAGCCTTTTTCAGACCGGAGATATTGTGGATGCAGCTAAGATGGTAAAGATTATCTGAGACAGACTCAGGGTGGCGCAGGACAGACAACGGCATTGGGCCGACAGCCACCGGAGACCTTTAGAGTTTGAGTTAGGTTTTGTTTTGTTTTGGTTGTGATTATTTTGTTGTAGTTGAGTGTTAAAGTTGTGTTTCGTTCTAGGTTGGCGATCTGGTATTCTTATGGATTTCTTCGACATGGGATTTGATTCACTTTGGTGGAGGTGGGAAGCTTAGTCCATGGTACATCGGACCTTTCGATGTTCTTGCGAAGGTCGGTATAGTGGCCTACAGACTAGACTTGCCGTCTGCACTAGAGGGAGTACATAAAGTATTCTATGTGTCACAACTGTGACGATACTTGACACATCCTAGTCCCGTATTGGATCACTCGGAGATCTAGGTGGGTCCGACTCTTAGTTATCCAGAGCAGCCAGTAGAGATCCTGGATCAAAGGGAGAAGGTATTATGGAACCCTACGAATCCCTTGGTACGTGTCGCGTGGAGGCATCACTCTCTGGGACAGTCTACTAGGGAGTGGGAAGCTGAGATGCACGAGCGGTATCAATATCTTTTTGAGTCGTGAGGTATTTTCTGTTCTTACTATGATTGCCTGTGTAGTATTAGTTCTTCATAAATTTTGAGGGTAAAATTTTTCTAAGGAGTATAGGATTGTAACATCATGTTTCAAGATAAGGGTATTTTAGTCATTTTGGTATTATTATTATTCATATATTTTATCACATAATAAATTGTGTGGTTGTATATATATATATATATATATTATATTTAATATAGATGATTGTGTGTTAGCCCTTAGTTAGACTAGTTGCTAATGAACCCAACTAGACTTGTATCCGACTAGACTTGTCATGACCATTAGTGCACCAATTATTTTAGTTATGGTGGATTAATTTAAATAGAGAGAATGATCAATAACCCCTTGTAATTAAATTAGAAACCCTCATAGTTAAACCCCCATGAATTAAATAACTCTTCATGACAACATGAAGGGGCATTTTGGATATTGTGCCTTAGCCAACCCTAAACATAAGGTGGATGACCCAAATTAGAGGGAGGGGAGCCTCATGAATGCTCACCACTTCATTTATTTCTTCTTCGTTAGTTCATACACAAGTTCCTCTATTCCCTCCCCCAAATTTCTTCCAAACCAAGACCCATCCCTCTCATTTTCATCCCATGGAGAGCTAGAAGCTTAAGTATTATAAGAGGCTAGAAGAAGAGGAACATTGCTAGGAGTTGGAGTCCATTTCTCATCCTTGTGCTCATTGGAAGGAACCACATTGAGAATCTATCTCCCAATAGGTAAAACCTTATTTCCCTTGTCATTTTCATACTAGAATGGTGTAATATACCAATAGGAACCCTTCCTTGGCTTAGGTGTACCCATAGGAAGAAGAACTAGGTCCATAGGAGGCTATTGGAGAGAGTTACAATGAGTTTTGTGTCCATTTGGAGAAAACTCGGAGGTGGCACAACAAGTATTCGATGGAATGCCAAATGGGTCATTCCTCATTATTTTCACATTGCTTTTGGTGTTTTAGGTGTGTCTTGGTATTTTCGAGGTGTTTGGAATAATTTGGGGTGTGTATCAAGAGGATATCACATGAGTATCATGGTGCACTACTAGAATAAGTTAAATTAACGACGTCTGAAAACGTCGCTAAATGGCCTAAAACGTCGCTAAAAAAATTTAGTGACGTAATTACCAAAATTTTAATGAAGTCGTGTTTAAGCTAGTCGCTGACAGGAAAAATATCGCAAAACATTGTTATAGCGACGTTTTCTAGCGACGTATTTGCATCGGTAATATTTTTTATATTAGCGATGTTTAGCGACTCAACGTGGCTAAATTAGTGACGTGTTTGTGTGTTGATACACGTCGCTAAATTTGTTTTGTTTAGCGAATTTTTGTAACACATTTAGCGATATTTTATTGA
Organism: Iris macrosiphon; assembly: GCA_036927795.1. Classification (NCBI taxonomy): domain Eukaryota; kingdom Viridiplantae; phylum Streptophyta; class Magnoliopsida; order Asparagales; family Iridaceae; genus Iris; species Iris macrosiphon. The sequence goes on along the minus strand of JAYESA010000009.1, from coordinate 196,563,523 downwards.
CATGGCAAATTTTGTCATGTCAGCAATTTAGCGACATTCAGCGACGTAATTAGCTACGTATTCTATTTAGCGACCTATTTAGCGATGTTTATAAACGTCACTAAACGATGTTAAACGTCGCTAAATTTTTAGTAAAAAAATAAAAAAGAATCTAAAATAGTTTTCAAACAAATCTTCCTGCAGTTTATGAATTCACAATTTATATAAATAGACCCGGAGAAACCCTCCGTTGAATTCTCTTGGTTCACTGACCCCTTCGGTGGAACACTCAATACCAGTAAATTAATATACATTTAATATGAATAAAATAAATACACAGATTTATAATAGTTCATAAAAATAGACAAACTCGGAGCAACCCTCCGTTTAATTTATTGGATACGAAATATCATAAAAGTGTATAAAATATCACAATCACACAATAAACACAAAATAAAAGTATCACAGTCACACAAAAAGCATAATATAAAAGTATTACATTCACACAATAAGCACAATAAAAGTATCACAGTTACACCATAAGTCTTATCCAATTTTTCAATCTCTCATGGAAATCCAATACGTTGGGGCAGAACCCAGTCCTTCAGTTTCTTCGCATAAGCAGCGTCTAGGTGATCAATCTCCGCTATAGGTGTTGGGTGACTGGAACCCCCCCTCTGAGCTGGTGCCTGCCCAACAGTAGGAGGTACCACTTCCTCCTTAACAGTAGGAGTTGCCACTTTCTCCTAAACAAATTCTTCCAATTTAACAGTAGGAGGTGTCACTTCCCCCTTAATAGTCACTTTCTCCTTACCAGTAGGAGGTACCATTTCCTCAACAGTAGGAAGTACCACTCTCAAGCGGCGAGCACGTGCACGGGTGATATGTGCCATTTGGTAAGATAGATGAAAACAAAGAATATAATTGGTAACATATATAAATATATGTATCCATATAGTTAAAATAGATGTTATATTCTACATTAAAAATATACTACATATATCGGTATCAGCCATATCGGGTCGGTATCAGCCATATCGGGTCGGTATCGGTCGATACTAAGTTCAAACTCATCCTCTTTTGCAAGCTTTGGTGTCACACTAGATAGAGTTGAACGAGGATGGTGATATATATATATATATATATATATATATATATATATATATATATATATATATATATATATATATATATATATATATATATATATATATATATATATATATATATATAAATAAAAATAATAAAATATGCATTGTAGTTTTTTAGAGGTCTCATAAAAATCTTTATTTTTGTAATTAATTTTCAAACTTGTCCTATTTTTGTAATTAATTTTTAAACAAGAATAGTATGTTTAATTAATTTTCAAATAAGGTGGGAAGCTGGAGAAGGCAACCCACCAACAATCCGATGACATAAAACAGTTGCTGGAGGAAGATAAGGCTCCTGCACGACAAGATAATGTATCTGCGGACATTAGCGCAGCTTCTTAATGAACACTTGAACTTTCTCTACTTTTTTTACATGATTTCTCTCTGCATGTACAAGAGACAGGTGCAGTAACATTTGCACATTTTTATATACAAATAATTTGGAAGAGTTTCATTTTCTATAGCAGTCTATATTTTTCTCTTAGGCATCCAAGTGTTAAACTAATGCATAGTAGACACCAAATTCAATGTCACCATGGTAAGATGCTCTCAAACGTTCGACATTCATTAATGTGATGCTCATATAATTGAATGTGTTTATTTGAGTTTCTTCCTCTTTAGCAGGCTAATGATACTATAGGGTATTTCCTTTACTACAGTCTAAGAAATGTTACTAGAATCCAAAGGCACATATATGTAGGGAGTACTAATATGGATTGGGTGAACTAATTCTTCAATAACCTATGAAAGGTTGACGCTGGGGCTAAAATCTTGAAGACTTTCAGTACTTACATATGAGAACAGTGATGCAATCCTAATCTTTAATGTGTTGGAGAACTTTGAGGACATGATGGCTCATATGGGGTTGGTAGAAAATTATAATAATGGCAGTGTCAATCTTCAGTTATAAGTAGCAAAGTTCTCTGTTCATGTACATAGGCCTCCCTTTGAGAATATTAGATGCATGACCATTGTTGAGAAAGTAGGACGTTGACTAGAAAGACAAACTCCTATCATTGGGTGGATGACACACTCTTAATAACTCTTAATAACTCGGTTCTTTCTATAATTCCATTTTACTATCTGGGAGAAGATTAGGAGATAATTCCTATGGAGTGGTAGCGTGGAACAATGAAAACACAATGGAGGGTGGTTTGTAAAAGAAAAATGTTTGGCCATTGTTGACCAAATTGTGGTACAAGATTTGGTAGAATAAAGTGAATCCTCTAGTTAAGACTATTCATGCCAGCTATAGTAGTAAGGAAAGGTGTATGGAGGAACGATGATCGAAATAAATGAAGTCTGAGGCATGGTTAGGAGTTTCAAAGGTAAAGGACACCAGACCTTTACGTTAGGTTGAGGTTATAAAATTTGCTTTGAAAAGATGGAGAAATTCCAATCATGATTTATTCTCCTCCCTTTATGTGGAAGCTTAGAATAAATGGGATGATGTGTTTGTTGGGAACGATCTAAAAAAATTATTTTTCTAAATTGATAAAACTTGGTAAGGATTGAAAAAAGTCACACAAACCTATTACGACAAAATCCACACACCTGGGCACAATACGAACATAAGGATTTATACCTGGAAAATTTTGACCAAAAAAATCACGAGACGATCGGAGTCAAAGCCTAAAAAGTCTCCTCTAATAGAACAAAGAAAATACACTGACACCTTTACAAAATAGATGAAAATAAATTACAACAAATGCAAAAAGATTATAGAAGACAAGAAGACAAGGAAGAATCAATGAAGAACTCTAATAGATTTCTCTTCAAATCAACCACTGAAACTCCGAATCACCTATTCCTCTGCTTAGAAAATTGCACCATTTGAGAAAATCTCTTCTTAGAATGTAATCCTCTAAGTTTAGTATTAGAAAACACCTATTTTATGCACCAAACTTTCTAAAAGATGTGGACCTTTGATTACGATCCAATAGCGTTAATAAAACACCAAATTTAACCTTCAGCCCTGACACCGTTATACCGGTGGTTTACCAAAAAATAGGCATTTTAAGCTATAACCTTTCTGGAATAAAAATACTTTCACCAGTGTAACGACGGTATATAACCGTGGAATACTGCTTGCACTAATACGACTTTTTCCAAATATTTGGCACGCACTAAAATGCGTCACCTTTGTTATCGTTGATTCCGTGTTTTTCTCCAAGACACGGATGACGCTCGTTGTACTACGGGGTGTTGTCAACATAGGTTGGGGACCCTCCCATTACTGACATTTTTTATTGAATAGAGAGGGGGACAATGGAGACTAGTTTTTGTTGTTCCTATAGTGAGGTCTTAAAGGAGAGAATGAGAGGTTACTTAGCTTACTCCAATAATAGTGCCCTATATATATATATATATATATATATATATATTTGTGTCCATCCCCACTGGTGCTCTCCATCGTAACCAACAGGCCACGATCACACACACATACACACCACACATATATATAATCTTAGATATTTCTTTTTGAAATTATGATCTTATCGTCAGTAGTTCGTCTCTTGAATGAAAAATGAATTAATAGAACTAAGATAGGTGCTAATGATCAATATAATTGTGTTATAAATGATTCGTTTATGCACATCAAGAAGAGGTAGCTGCTATGTTGTTAGTATCATGTACAATACAATCTTATGGTACGATATGATATACTACTATTTTTATAAATATTTGTTTATCTAATAAAATACAAATTAGGCTATTAGTTTTGTTGGTTTGTCTATATGAGTCATGATGTAATGTATACTTAAGAATTTGGATTCTAGAACTAAATTTAACTGTAAAGGATGAAAAAAGTAAAAGAATTATCAAAAAATTATATCAAAATCATTTTCCTAAGTTCTAGGGTTACTGTATCCTATGATATGTGATGCATGATATTATATTAGAAAATCTAAGGTAGGTGTAGTAAATATTTTGATGTTCTCCATCTCCTTGCTCTAGACAGAGCTAAGTCCTGGTCGTTCTCTCCAAGTTGTGTGCGACAAAGAGAAACCATAGGACGAGAATTTTACCACTAGGATCATTCGAGATACGTCTGTACATAGACCTCGAATCAACTCTTAGGGCAGTGCTTCGTATGCGACTTCCCCAGAGGCTGGTAACATTAATTTATGTTTCTTTTGTTTCAAGTTTTTTTTACGATAAACCAAAAAAAGAAAAAATGTCTAAAAATCTAAGAGTTGATCCTTAATATTCTGTTCAAAGTAGAGTTTTACAATAAATATTTGTGTTCTTCATTTTTATACTTGTTGTTTATTCAAATATGTTAGTACCACAGTAGCACAAACCTGTTAATATTGGCCAGCACAAATTTTCAGTACTTGTTAGTATTAAACTTGTTAACACTATTAATTAAAGAAATATTTGCTTATAACTATTTATTTAAGCATTGTGTGTGTGTGCATGTGTTAGGCTCCATGTGTTAGTGTCTCCATGTATGTCCATGTTCACGTGTGTCCATAGGTGCCCGTTTGTGTCCGTGTCCATGCGTGTCTACATGTTTGTCTGTGTTAGTACGAATCATGTCATATTGGGTTGTGTCCTGTATGTGTGTCCGTGTGTTCGGGTCCATGTGTTAGGGTTAGGATTGTGTCCTGTGTGTGTGTCCATGTGTCTTGATTATGTCCAGTATGTGTGTGTGTCCAAGGTGTGTCCGGGTCTAGGTTAGGGTTTATTGAGCCGGGAGGAAGGGATGAGGAGCGCCTGAGAGAGGGTTCGATGGAGAAGGACTACGCCGGAGGGGAGGAGCCCTGTCGGAGGGGGAGGAGCCACGTCTGGGGTTGCCTGTGTCAGAGTTGGGGGGCGAACACGACCGTGTCATGGTGGAAGGCTTGGAAGGCGGTTGAGGGATGGGTGGCCGGAGCCGCGGAGGGTCGCCAGAGCCTCGTACGGTCGCCGGGGGAGGATGGATCGCCAGTGGGGGCACACGGGAAACAAAAAATTAGGGAAAAAGAAATAAAAAGTCGAATAGACGAGGGAACCCTATATTCAGTAATTTAGCAACGTCCGCTCGAGATGTAGCTAAACATCACTAATTAAAAAATTAGCGACGTCATAAAAAGACGTCGCTAATTGAAAAATTTGCGACGTTAGAGACGTCGATAAAAACATCGATAAAAAAAGCAACATCGCTAAATACGTGGCTAAATGTCACTAAATTATAAAAATTAGCAATGTTTAGCGACGTTAAAGAAGCTTATAGCGACTATTCTTTTAAAAATTGAAGTACAGTCGCTAAACGTTGCTATGTGTCGCCAATAGCGACGTATAGCGACGTTTATTTTAGGAGTCCCTCAAGTCTTTAATATTAGTGACTTTTTATTATGATGTCGCTAAAAATGTCGCTATTTTATCATATTTTGTTAGTGGTGTGATACCCATGTGTGGCCTCTTGCACAGCAAGTGCTTGTTGAAAAGACAAATTGATCATTTTGGCTTCTTTCTAGTTTTACTCTTGTATTTGCATGTGTATACTCATTAGAGATAGGTATTTATGTTTTCAAGTGTTATATATATATAGGTGAATGTGTGTATATATTCATAGTATTGTGTGTGTGTATTGTTACTGTGCACAGTATATACAGAATATGAGGGTTTGATTGAGGGAGAGTTGAGGTTATAGTGTACTCATGTGCACTATATGTAATAGTGAGGGTTTGATTGCGTATCATTTCTAGTATTAGGGGTTTAGATATGAGTTCATAGTGTCAGGTATTAGGGATGTATCACTTAAGTATCAACATGTGTGACTGGGTAGCTTGGTGTATGTTTTGTTGAGTATGCAGTCAAGTATGTGGTATGATGTTACAGAAAAATACTTGGGCAATGGTCGGGTAGTATGGGAGAAATTGGATTACCTAATTTTGAACAGAACAACAACAACAATGGAAAGAGGGAGTTGATGCACTAGGCAGTAACATACCTTAGAAGTTGAGGTTGGTATTGACAAGAGCATTAATGATGGTTTTGATGTTGGTGTCATGTTTTAGTGCAAGAATTGGTCATTGCAGCAACATGGCAAGGGCAAGCCTGTGCCTTTAAGTGCTCATGCATGTTACCTAGGTGAGGGAGTAGCTAAATATTTACCAAGTGAAGGGGAAATCTTGATGGCTGCAAGTGCAGTAAAGTCCATATTGCTAGTGCACTTACAGGTTTGGGATAGGAGAATACACCAATAACAGTAACAAATTTGAGAGGGGGGATCAAGTTTAAGGAGTATCAGTAGCAGTGTCAACTGATACTTGCTATCCCTGATATACTTTTAGCACATCAACATAAGTAGGTAAGTGCTAACCCTTGTATTAATGAAGTGAGTTGGAGAAGAGGGCTTGGGTTGGGGGATTAGTTAGCAGTCCTATGGAGCACAATAGCAGTAGCCACAAAACTGAAGTATTAGTGAGGATAAGGGGGAGCGAGTGAATGAGGGAGTGAAGAGAAGATCAACAATAGCTTCAACTTGGAGTTGCACATCAGTAGGATGTAAGAGGGGGTTTTGAGCTTAAGGTATATTATACCTGGAGAGTATCAGATACTGGAGCCATGCATTGGATACTGCACTGATGTAGTGGCTTTGGAGTCATGCGCATTGATGGGAACTAAATTATAATGTTACTAGAGTGTATCAGAGGCTCAAGTATTGGTATGGGTATAAGGGTATGCCTATGTTAAGGTGTACCAATGTTTGGGTGAGGGTAGTGGCTGTTGATGTTGTTATCATTCAACATGGGGTATCAGATACTCAAACACCATGAGTATTAGGAATTAAGTTTGAATTATAGGCTTCAACCAAGATATTACTAATAGTTACTTAAGGTTGTGTTATTAGTCTAGGTTGTGTTTAGGTATTATCGCCTATAGCTAAGTTATAGGTTAGGGTTAAGATCACACCTAGATACTAAGTTAATAGCTATGTATTAACTAAATTGACTAGAATACCTTAGTGTTATCTGGTATCTATAGATACCTTAGGACCTCAGGCAAGTAGATTTCTCTATTAGTTTTCAGTACTTGATAGTGTATATATCGCATATTCTAGATCTGTTTTACTTGATTCTGACACCATGTTACTCGGGCTGGTATTATATGGATCGAGTTAGGAAATATTATTTATTTGACGAGTGTATTAGATATTTCTTACACATGTACTTTATCGTGTGCTTCGGGTATTCCTTGTTCTTCGTGTGCTCATATTATATTCGTGTCCGTAACGTGTCATGATTTGATCCAAGAATATTAGTCGGGGCGAGGGAGTAGGAGTTGATTATGTGATCAAACCCTTAGTGTATTCGTATGCATGTCAATTACACCCTACACGTATATTTGAGTTACCGTAGTATATTCGTGTGCAACCTAAACCGATCACATAATGAACTTGTACTCTAAGGCACTAGTTAGTATCATTAGTTCTTTATTTATAGTTCTCTTATTGCAAGTTCATACCATGTTGCTTGTATTTACTCTTCCAATTATATTTCTACTTCCTAGTTACCTGTGCATCATATATTCATTTTTTTTACTATTATATATTCTTTACCATGTATATGAAACTGCTTTTAGAGTTTTGTACTTCGCTCCTTTCCTGATTTGATATATTTTTTTAGATGATTGTTAAGAGGACAGGTGTTCTACCTACTTTGGCCCGCAGGATAGAGAGCCAGCTGAGGTAGATCATTTAGTCCAAGATGATCTGATTCCAGCTGTCGAGGAGAGTCACCTAGCTATAGCAGACCAGTAGCTAGTAACTTTTATTTATACTGGATATATTTCCTGCTTAGACCTTGGCATGTTATTTATATTGAGACCCTTTGTGTTATTTGCTAAACTTTAGACTTGGATATTATGATGACTTGTTATTTTCCTTATTTTATGACATCATGCCATTATCTATCTCTAGTTTGTTTGATTGTGTATTGATGTTATATATATTCATCTTGTCCTCCTTTTGGAGTGAGTTACCATTGACAAGTTATACATATATCATTTGTGAGTTGTTAGATGGTATTGTGCACCTTTATATCATTCTACCACCGATATTGCGGTATAGGCTGGACGTACCCACGACTTATGCCCAATTTTTGGGTACGGGTCATGATACACACAGTTAATACTGCTAATACCCAATTGATATAACTCACTCACAAACCTATACACTAAGTCACCACCATTCACATACTGTTCAATCCAGCACTACCTACTGCACTCTGCTGTGCCCGACCACCTTTCCTCAATTCAATGCTATATATGACCAACTGCACTTCCCAGTTTCCTTTTCCATCCTACTTAGATACCACCCCAAAACACTTAACTCAAACCTAGGTTTGCAACTCTATGATATCTAATACTCCATAATTTAATACCTGGAGATGATGCCCCAACAACCCCTACACAGATCACTCCCTTGGTACATTCATAATCCCCACATTCCCCACGCCCTTCTAGTTGTCTGAACACGGTCCCCCAAGCTCCCCAACCCTACTATACATACTACTTATATATTTATGTATATACATGTATACACACACTAATTGACACTACCCGATACTACTGCTAAATCCAAGTAAACTTCCCTCCCCCCCCCACCATAACCACTTCTTGCTCACCTTGCCATACTCGAGTGAACACCAGCACATACTAATTACCAACACCAACTGCCAACACTTAACTAAACAACACTAGCTTTTAACACTCAAACACATGCTTATAAACTCAACCCTTACACCAATACTTCATGACACCTACCTACAAACCCAATATCCTATATGCATTACTTACACTTGGAAAAACTAGCCTACCCAATACCCATAATTGATGCACTCCTTAACTTGTCTCCAACATTCATTTCCCAACCTATCTACATGTCAACAATGCATCCAGACCCGACTCCTCATCACAGTCCACCCAAACATGGACTGCACAAGTCTGAAATAAACCAGCCTACTGTGTGCATACTGCCATCAGTGCACAAGCTTGTTGCAAAACCAACCCTGCACATCATAGACACTTAAAACTTGTACTTACTTACTCTCCAACTGTACTACTTGCATCTGTACATATTTACAGTTCCAACTCCTGGCACACTGGACATCGTGCACTTGTGCCCTTGTCTACACTGGCTCTCCCCTCTATTACTTACTTAGATATGCAGTACATGAACTGCTGCATCATTTCCCCTCTCTAAATTCTTGATATAAAATATACTATACTAACACAAGATATCCACTCCAACTCTGAACACTCCTCTAATACACTAAAACTCATACAACAAAACACCAAACCAAAACCAAAACACCTTGCCTATACAAACTCAAGATCCCCCTTTCAGTTGCACTGTCCAAGTTTCTCCAACACAGACACTAACACTTAACATATGAATACACACACTAACTTATATAAACACCTATAGTATCAATTCAACAAATACCGAGTGTGCACCATGAGTATCACACTATGATACCCATGATACCAACTCACACCCTCTAATTACTATAATTCTAATTACTATAATACATCATTAAATAAATATAAAACATCATATAATATACAAAATAGAGTATAAATAGTACAATAGACATTTAATCAACCACTTGGTGTCCAAATTCGGAGTTTTCATCAAATGGGCACAAAACTCAATATAACTCTCACAATAGGCATCATATGAACCTAGTTCTTCCTATGGGTTAGCCAAGGAAAGGTCCCTAGGTATCTATTCTACTATTTAGAATAAAAATAACAAGGAAAATAGAATTTTATCTATTGGGAGATGAATTTGTAATGTGGCACCTTCAAATGAGCACAAAGATGAGAAATGAACACCAACCATTAGCAAGAACTCTCCTTTCACTAGCCTCTTGTAATCTTCAATCTTCTAGATCTCCTCAGGAATGAAATAAGAATGATTTGGGATTAGTTTGGAGGAATTTGGTGGAAGAATGAATCACTTGGGGAAGAACTCAAACTTAGGGTTTTTCATGAACTATTAATGAAGTAGAGGGAGGCTCCCTCCTCCTATATAGGGCCGGCCATCAGCCCTAGGATTTGACTAATATAGAATGTCCAGTAAGCCCTTATGGGTTGTCATAAAAGGTTATATTAATTTGTGGGTTCAACTAAGAGGGTTCTAATTTAATTAAAAAGGTTATTAACACATTCCCTTTTCTATAACTAGTCAACAATGACTAAACCAAATGGATTGCACTAATGGTCATGACAAGTCAACTGGGTTCACTTAGGTTTAATAACAACTAGTCTAACTAAGGGACTAACATACAACCATATTTTGTATTAAATATGCATATATATACAACTATACAAATTATTATAAAATAAAATATATCAATAATAGATAATACAAAAAGACAAAAATACTCTCCTCCCGGAATTAGGGAATTACATAAGCGCTACCGTCGTAGATAAAAATACAATAGACGCCTGTTGGCTGGGACTCCAAAACTGCCCTAGAGACGACAGAGGGAAGCTTCCCTTCAACAACAACATCAGCACCAATGGCTGTGACAATAAATGGAAGCAAGCCCTCACTGTCAATGTGTCCAAAAGCTCTGCCATGCCTACTCAATTAAGGCCGGCATAAGCACCCAAGCCAAAGAAAACTTACTCGTTCGACGATGATGATGTCATCAAGATTTTCCATGTGCTGATGAAAGGCAATAAACTCCAGATATCTTATAGCAAAAGACTAGATGAGAAAGATAAGGCTAACAAGCCTAAGTACTGTCACTACCACCGGTACATTCATCATCCAACATGAGATTGTTAAGTGTTGAAGAGGCACATCCAATGGCTACGAGACTCCAAAGCTCTCATTTTAGACTTTGTAGATAAGACAGTCGCTGCAAACATGGTCTTCCTTTAATTCGACGACTTCCCAGTGACAAAAGCCCAAGACGGAGTTTTTTTGATACCTAAGACAACCATGGAGGTCTAAACCTCCCTCCAACTCGAGTAGCCAGGTTGGTACCACTTACCACTCTGCGAGGCAAAGTCATGTAGGTTCTCCCAGACCTCATCCTAGATGTGATACAGCAAACAGTGCCTCCCACTGCCAAAGCTTAAAGAAAGAAGACCAGCTCCTGTTATACGGTCTCTCCGTCGACTAACGAAGCCTTAGCTGGGGTAACCAGGTCAGGACAAACCAAACTACGAGACTACGAAGTGGCCCCAGATAAAAGTATAACTTTGAAATGTACCCACAGCTCCAGTAGCACCTGAGCCAGGTCCGTCCCAACCACCTGTATCAGATAAACATAAGCAGAAAGTGGTTCACTTTCACAAACCTCTGATAAAAGAAGTAGCTAACGGGCTGGAAAACACTTACAACTTTGACATATTGGCACAGCTTGCCAATACCCCAGCAAAGTTATCACTCTTCGAGCTCATTCGTCTCTCCAAAATGAATCATAATACCATGAGTGAGGCATTACAGAATGTCGACTCCTACCTCGCCTAAGTCAAGCCGCTGCCAAGGATCCTGTTGTATGTCCCCACAATAATAATGTGATGGAAGCAATCCCGAATATCACTGCAGTGCCCCACTCCTAGCGGTTTACTATATAAGGCTTGTATCTCAATTGACTAAGTCAAAATTGAGTATGGGGAAACTTTACAGTAGAATCGATCACAGACAATGCAATGAATCTTTCTATTTGATGGATCGGCTTTGTTGGAATGAGTCCAACAGTTTTCGTTGGATTTTTGGTTGGCTTTATTTAATTTTTGTTGCTTGATTTTGACGAATGTATTTTTGTGATTGATTTTTGATGATTGATTGTTTAGCCCAATTTTATCGATTGAATGCATTTATTATAGAGAACTCTGAGAGAAAGAAATATGTAGTCTAACCAAATATTGGTACGAATACAGATGATGAATAATTGGAACCAGAGTGAGCAAGCGTCCTTATCTCTCGGCATTCTCTATTTGGTGAGTGGTTCTGTCCCTTCTTCTTTACTCCTTCATTATAATAATCAATAAGTTCTCTTGTAACCTCGCTAAGTCCAATGATCGATAAAGTCACTAATGCCACAAGTTTAATATCACTATTTTAAATCAATGAATTGCATTGATAAGAGAGAAGTTTTATTTACATAAAACATGAAAGGATATAAACATCATATCATGCTTGGTGCCACGAGATAGAGGTAAACTGGAGTCTATGGACTATAAATCGAGAAACTGAATAATTATGCTGAAATAAGAATGCATGATTGTACATGTTGCTCTAAATACTTTAATACCTTACATTACTATGTATGCTTATCATATCATCGTAGATGCATTGTATGGTCATGTACACCTTGTGCACAAGGTAAAAAAATTTCTCGAATAGAACCTGGGGTACTGGGGACCATTCGTCCCGGAAGAAATATGAGCGCTTAGGTAGTTCTAGGTATAAATGAGACATTATTTTAGACTTGCTACCCGCTTTAAATGGTGTATCGCACGTCCATCGAAGTCCTATACATTATATCCATCGTGGTGCTATACCATAAATGACCTAGTGGGAATGAAATCATGCTAATGATGACTTATGCAAGGGTGGTAAGAACAATCGTGTTAATGATAGAGGAACAGTCGTTGTCGGGGTAAGATTCATATTTGTAAAGATTATATGTTTTACTGTTGTAAATTATTGCCGATTTGAATTATTGCCTATATAAACAGTTGCCTATTAAACTGCTTGTCTTAATTCAAAAGTGTTAGTTTAGGTGAGTGGGCCAGTTCTGCTCACCAGTACAAGTTAAGTATTGAACCACGTCTATGTGGGCAACCTAGGTTACCAAGGTACCGCCGGAGCTCAAGGGAGATAAAGCTTTATGTTGCAGTTCTTTTCGAAGTTCTTCCTATTTCAAAGTATTCCAAGATTTCTAGTTGCTGCTTTTAAGTTTTCAAGAATATAATAAAAGGGCATAATGTATGGGATAAGAACATTATTTCATGTCAAACTATTAGTCTTTTTTTTATGCAAAATGTTTGTATGCTGTACAAGCATTTCAATTTCAGTACTGAGAAAATTGTACTCTATTGCAATGGATAAATAAAAAAATTATTTCCTTCCTATACAAATGTGTGTTTCATAATCTACTGTGTTGTGGAACTATTTAGAAAATATTTTGATGCATGTGCACGTTCTTGCCATATACAAGTGCAACCCCAGACTTATACGACATCATGTCCTAGTGAGGACGAACGGTTCTGCGGAACTGAATGCAAGGACGAATCAGTTATACGGAACCAGGGCAAGACAAGTTGTATCAGAGCACGGTATAAAGTTTCTCGAATTTAAAAATTAGTTTTCAACTAGAAGTTTTCAAACAATAACTATTTTCTCAGATGATTTGCTTTTTGATAATGCTACATGATCTTCCATACAATAAGCCCTTAAATATTTTATGAGTGCTAATGGAAGTTATTTCCTTTGCAGATGACTAAGGATGATAACTCTAAGGCAATATCGTCATAAGACCCAATGGAGGAAGTAATAAAAAATTTTGAGGCACAAATGAAGCAGAGCGATGCTCATAACTAGATTATTAAAGCACAGCATCGAGAGGTTCAAGCACAGCTAACGACTCATTTCCAAGCACGATTTGACGTACAACAACAAAAAGTCGATAGCCTGTCTCAACTAGTTGCTACTCTGACCAAAAATAATAATGAGACTACGGTGGCTGCAGCTACATAGACAGTGGTAGTCGAAGCAGAAGAAGGCGATCAACGTTCAATTTTTATGAATTCAAAAGATGCAATCTGCCTGAGTTCAATGGCAGGGCGAAACCAGAGGAAGTAATAGGCTTTCTTAAGACCTTGGAAGGAATTTTTTGTTTATTAGATGTTCAGGGGACCAAGAGAGTAGACTGTACGGTTGTGCAGCTCTATCTCATAGTGTAAACCCCCTGATTTTTCAGGATTTATAAAACAGGATTTTTTAGAATTTTCTCGGATTTTTTGGAAATTTTTACTAATTAAAAATAAGGTATTTCCAGCATTAAATAAAATTAAATGTTTTTAAAATATATTAAAATATAATAAAAATAATATTTTTGGGTGTAAAATAAAATATTGGACTTAGGGTAATTTTCCTGGAATTTATTGGACCCCAAAAATAATTTTAAAAGCCCCAAAACCTATTTATTTAAAAATCAAAATAAACCGGGTTGAACCGGTTTCAAACTGGGCTGAACCGGCCTGAACTCGGTCCAACCAAATCGGACCGAACCGCCTGACACTAAAGGGTCAGTTCCGGCCAACCCAAACCCGACCCGACCCGGCCCTCACCCGCTTCCCTCTCTGCCCCACGACCCGCACCCCCCCACATTCTCCGGCGGCCGCCCGCGTCGTCCGGCCCCGCTCTGCTCCGTCCGACCACGTCTTCGCCCCGCTCGCACCCCTCGGCCACGATCCCCCTCTCCTTCGCCTCGCCCGGTGCCACCCCTCCTCCTCCAGCCCTATTTAACCCTCCCTCCGGCCGCCTCAGCCTACTTCGCCACCCCCACGAACAACCACCAGCTCCGCCATCCCCTGCCCCAATGCCGCCGTCCCCTGCCCAGCTCCACCTCGCCGCCGACGCCGCACCGCCCTAGCCAGCTCCGCCCGCCTCCTCCGGTGGCTCCCCCACCCAGCAACATCCAGCAGCAGCTGCCCCGGACCGCCTCTGGCCGCCCGAGCCCCTGCGCCGCCTCCCCGTCGCCGCCGCCTCCGGTCCTCGCCGCCTCCGCTGCCCCCGGCCTCCCTCCCGCCGCTAGCAGCCTCCCAACTCCGGCGAAGCCCCCAAACCCTAACCCTAGAACTCGGACACGACACGGACACGAGAAATCTCGGTTTCACGGAGCCATGTTCAGGTAACCCATTCTCTCTCTTCGCTGCCCCATTTTATGTTTCATCTGTTACAACGCGAACCTTGCGTGACCCTCTCGATGTCCGTACAACCCGCTCGGTGCATCGCGTTCTGTGGCGATCGCGAACTACGATCCAAAAACAGGAAAATAACGCCCTATTTCACCTCGGAACTGAGTACGCCCTGCCAAACGGGACAATTTGGTCGCATGCGGTCTTCACAGATATGGGCACACCGTTGATATAGACGTGTAGGATTTCGCAGAAGTTGATTTGGATGTGCGTGCACACCGAAATCAACGCGTATCCACCGACACCGTCCCGTATCCGTCTGTTCTGAAACTCGTTGTAACTTTGTGTACACACGTCGGATCGAAACAAAACTTATGCCATCGGACTCGTAGCGATACGCTGGTCATGTGACCCAAGTTTGGTTCGATTCTGAGAACGTTGACAAAATCGTGTATCGTGGGCCCCACAGCCTCCACTTTACGGGCGATTTTATGATCGGCTCATCAGAATCCAATTCTTGAAGTTTCATTGGGTTCGTATCATCATTCTGGACTTGTTGACACTAAGTTTGATAAATTTGGAGAACTTTGTCTCTGACACATTTTTCGGTGCGAAGCGGGCGACATGTAGACCCCGCTTTGACCCAAAATTATCATTTTTGCCCTTGTCTCCAAATTGGACTCAAGGACAGGCATTTATAGCTATTTGATATCTTCTGAGCATGATGGTAATATTTGTTTCAGCATCCAGAGACGTTCCTGGAGATTTCACGAATACCAGAGCCACAGTTCGAAACCAAACACTAGGCAAGTGTACCTTGCCCAACATTGCAATTCTTGTTACATAATTCTTTGACTTATTTATCTTGTACATGCTTAACCTAGGACCGTGAGACTTACTTAGCGTCCGATTAACAGTCGGGTGCCAACACCATACGCGGGGTTGTGTAAGGTCAACTAGAGATGGATATCGTGACTTTTACATTCTCGTACTTGCATTATCAAGTACGTTATACCCAGGACACCTGACACTATTCATGAGACAGAATCTTTCTGAAATATTCAAGGTGATTCTGTATAGGATACAGGATTATGACATATACATCTTTACATGCTTAGATTTTATCCTGACTCATTGTATTAGTTTTGATCTTGCGTAACATGGACATCGTAAAACTATGACATGAGATTACATAGGGTGGGGAGAGTATTACCATATCAAGGCTGATTATAATATAAATAATGTCATTTGGAGGTGTCTTAGTCTCTGATACAGAGCTTTGGCACAAGTTCTGGCCCTTCGAGAAAATACTGCTATGGGTTCCTCCGACACCGATCCTGTAGTAGTCTCAGCCTGAGTATGACTAAAACTCTCACTTGCATATCACTTAGCTGATTATATAGTTTACCCTATTTATTTCATTTACTATTACACTGCATTTTGGCTTGTATCTTCTGTACCTTGTTATGTCCCCTGAGGACCTGGATACCGGATTATGTCCCCAGGATTAGCTGACGAGATCTATCTCGAGGTATACGGGACAAGAGCACTTCTCGGAGCAGTACCAGAACCCGAGGAGGAGATCGTGCCAGAGGACTTCTCCTGAGTATTGGCTTGAGATACTCATTTATTTATATTTCTAGTCATTTTATTTTCAATCTATTTCATTGATGTATCAGACTTATTCTCGGATTGTTCTCCGAGACACTTTTATTTAGACTTGCTAGTTTATTTTTATTTGCATTTATTCTGGCATTTGATCTGTGATTATCTGTTGTGGATGAGATTAGAATAGACTGTGACTTGTATCATTGGACCTATTTATTGTTATACTACAGCTTAAGTACGCCCTGATGGATCTATTAAATTGGGTTTGTCCATCGGTGTGTGCTGCTGGCCATTGCCACGTGTCCAGTCCCTCGGTATTTTGGGACTGGGGCGTGACACAAAGTAGAGGACCAGTAGGAGTCCAAGAGATAAGCGCTTTGTGGTGCCAACCAAGAAGACAATGTCTCTTGGAAGACATTCTAACAGGCATTTATCGCACAGTTTATCCCACCAGTTATCCGACATAAGAAAAAAAAGGAGTTCGTAGCACTCGAGCAGGACAATATGTCCGTCGACGACTATGAAGCAGAGTTCCTAAAGAGATCCAAGTTCGGTGGTTACATGATACCGTAACGATGAGGCAAAACGGCTATGGTCCATTGAGGGCCTGGACAAAGGCCTGCTACGCGATGTTCTTAGTCGAAAGTGTGCAACATACAGGAAAGCCTATGAAGCAGCTCTCAAGATGGAGAAATTTCATCCTCGAGGGGCGACAAAGAATAGTCTTGGGAATAACTACAAATGACCCATGGTAGTAAGCAAATCTGATGCTTCCAAGCATCAGATTACAAATGACAATCGGGAACCCTATCAGCAACTGTACTGTAACAAGTGCAAGCGAGTTAGACACCATTAAGATTAGTGTCGTACATAATGCTTTAATTATGGCACTCTGGATCACAAAGCTGCATGGTGCAATAGTGGAAGAAGAAATCAGAATTGTGATCCACAATATCATAATAAGAACTGCGATCGGTAGTATAATCAGAATCGTGGGCAAGCACTATGAGCTCCGCAGGCAGCAACTGTAAATGATCAGAACCGACAACCAGGAGGATAGGGTAGAGTGTTTGTACTGACTCAAGAAGAAGTGCTTTCCTCATACACTATCATAACAAGTACATTACTTTACAGAGAAATACCTGCTCGTATACTATTTAATTTTGGTGCTACACATAGCTTCATATCATCTGTATTTGCTAATGAACATAAATTATGTAAGACACCATTAGATATGAATCTTAGTGTCAGCATTCCGTCCGGAGTAGATTTGCCCACTAGTTTGATTTGTAGGAACGGTTATATTTATATTAGATGAAAGTACGTGTCCTTGGATACAATAGTCCTGGACATCGCAGATTACGATATCATCCTGGGCATGGATTGGCTCAGGGATTGTAATGCGACAATAGACTGTACTAAGAAGAGAGTTGTGTTTCGTATTCCTGGCAAGAAAGAGTTCTCTTATTCTTGTCGATCGGCGGCTAAAATACTTATGGTGGTATCGACAGTGACGACAAGACGTATGCTATATTCGGGGTATGAATGGTACCTTGCTTCTGTTTGGAACACTCGGATTAAGAGCGCAGACTCGGGTAAAGCCGAAGTAATGGCAGAATTCTTCGACGTATTTCTAAAAGAGATACCTGGAATGCCTCTGGATCGAGAAATTGAGTTCTGTATAGACACCATTTTGGATACTCGCCTAACATCAAAAGCACCGTATCGGATGGCACCTACTGAATTAACGGAACTAAAAACCCAACTATATGAGTTACTGGATTGTGGCTATATTCGTCCAAGTATTTTACCTTGTGGGGCTCTAGTATTGTTTGTGAAGAAGAAAGACAGCACAATGCGTCTTCTTATCGATTACCAAAATCTAAACAAAGTAACAGTATAGAACAAGTATCCTTTACCGTGAATTGATGATCTGTTTGACAAACTTTATGGTATGACGGTATTTTCAAAGATTGATCTTCGCTCAGGATATCTCGACAAGTGGAGGTCCCGAAGTCAACATTTCGTACGAGATATGGACACTACGAGTTTTTGGTTATGCCTTTTGGTTTAACCAATGCTCCCGCGGCTTTTATGGATATAATGAACAGAGTATTCCGACCCTTCTTAGACAAGTGTGTCATCGTATTCATTGATGATATCTTGATCTACTCAAGAGACAGAGAAACTCACGTTGAAAATTTAAGGACCGTACTGCAGAAGCTTCATGAATATCAATTATATGCGAAGTTAAGTAAGTATGTGTTCTGGATGAGCAGTATATCTTTCCTTGGACAGGTTATTTCAGCATCTGTTGTATCAATTGACCCAAAGTAAATTGAGGCCGTAGTAGACTGGAAACGTCCTATATCGGCTAGTGAGATCAGAAGTTTCCTTGGCTTTGATGACTACTATCAGAGATTTGTAAAGAACTTTGTGAAGCTTGCGTCACCTCTGACTCGCCTTACCCAGAAGGGAGTAGTATTCAAATGGACAGTCGAATGTGAGAGCAATTTTCAAGAACTGAAGCAGCGGCTCATCTCAGCTCTAATTACTCTTCTAGATGGACCTAAGAGATTTTAGATATACAATGATGCATATTGGCTCATATTGGGATATGTTCTTATGCAGCATGGGAAAGCGATCATATTTGCCTTAAGACAACTTAAACTACATGGAAAGAATTACCCGACGTATGATTTAGAACTTGCGGTAATTGTGTTCACATTAAAATTATGGTGACACTATCTTTATGGAGTGTCCTGTGAGATCTTCATAAATTACAAGAGCCTTAAGTATACTCAAAAGGAATTAAACTTGAGGCAAAGGCGATGGCTGAAATTGATAAAAGATTATGACTTAATAATTGCTTATATGTCCGGGAAAGGAAACGTTGTGGTAGATGCATTGAGTCAAAAAATTGTCGGATTATTATCTGTGTCAAGCAGGCTACTTCAAGATTTAGAACATATGGGCATCGAATACAAACATATTGCTTAGGATATTGTAGCTTTTTGTTGTATTGGTGGTTTTAGTTCATTATTTTGGCCTCATTTATGTTACTTGCTATTTGAGATCTGACCCAACTGGTTTTGCTTGGCCAGATCAGATAGTAAATGAGAGGATCTTTTGTTTATTCCCGAGGATAGTGACCACACAAAGCACCAGACCGACTAAGTGAGTTTCTATCTTGTTCTCCCACTTATTGTCCATATTCTTTTGTGTTGTTTAGCCCCGAGCACCTGTTAGCTCGTATTTTGGACTTGTTACATGGTCTACTAGGAATGACATCATTAGCATATTCTAGACTATAGCTAGATTTGATCATGTATGACTTACACTCTTGCTAGTTCTTTATTTTTTATTACTAGCTTCATGATCAGCTATGTATATATGGTTTGGGACGCTTTACTATTTTGCTTCTGATGATCATATTTCTTGTATATTGTGGATTCCTGCTTATGATTGAGATAATAGGATTGGTTGGCCTAGGTTGATTGATGGCTTGTAGTATTAATCTTCCATGTTTATTCACAGTCGTGATCGTATCTTGGGGTTCTGGTGTACTCTGGTATATGTAGCTGGGTTTGTCGGCCTCCACTCTTTAGTATTCTGGGCCCGGGGACTGACAAGGTTTTTGTGGTAACCCATACAGGTCTGGTATTCAGACATGTGGAGGTTATCAGTGATTAGATGTCTCAATCATAAATTATTCTTTCTTGATCTTTTTGGACTATCCTATACCTCTGATATTTGACCTGACATCTGCTTTCATTCTTGTTCTATCTTGTTCCTTAACTTTATTCCTTGTGTCCTTTGACTTTCAGGGGCAATATTCCTGGTCCTTCTGTTCAGATCATTTAAAAACAGATGATGGCAGATTATTATCCAGATGGCAGCCGATTCCTGGGGCTCAGTCTCAGCATTCAGAAGCAGAATCAAGGATTAATCTGAGCCAGAGCAGTACGTTCATCCCGATCCGCTAGCAGTACCAATACAGCCAGTTCCTACAGATCAGCCAGATGTTGTTCGATCACTGATGGACATTCTTATGAGGTTCATGGTGACCCATCAGCGATAGAGTGACGTCCTCACTCAGTCAGTCCAGACAGCTATGGAGGAAGGTGGCTCTCAGATCTATAATTCTGCAAACAGCTTTGGACGTCTCCATCCCCCGTACTTCTATGGTACAGAGGATGCGATTGCGTCTGATGCATGGCTCTAGGATATTGAGGCCATACTCGAGGCAACAAAAGTTCCGGCTAGGGAGCCAGTGGTAGTGGTTTGGCTACAGTTGCTGGATTTGGCTCACGACTGGTGGACAGCTCAGAAGGTTTCAATGATGGCGCTGATCGTATGTGAGGACTTTATTGAGATATTTTTGACTCGGTACTACGACGCGATGTCACATTATGACCTACAACAGATATTTAAAAACCACAAGTAGATGAGTAGGACCGTCGATGGCTACGCGATAGAGTTTTGCAGGCTCATCCGGTTTACTTCAACCATGGTAGCGTTCGAGTTGGATCGAGCTAAGAGGTTCCAGCAGGGACTTCATTTGGGGTTCATCTTGGCAGTCGAGCAGCACGAGTTTTAGACTTTTGATGCTATGAAGAGAGCAGCGAGGAGGCCCGAGTACACCTCCTAGATGATAGTTGACAAAGTTGGGGGCCAGAAGAGGCCTCATGTTCAGAGGGGATCTTCTACCAAGTCTTCAGCACCAGCTCCGATAGTTCGAGCTTTATCGATCGGGTCTCCGAGTAGGGCAGCTTTGGTTCAACATACTTCTCAGACTCTTCCTCAGCAGCAAAGACAGTCATATTCCATCGGGTGTTCCTATTGTGGGAAGCCAGGCCTTATCTAAATAGAGTACCGTAGTGTAACGCCCCACAACCGCTCGGAGCGTTATGCTGAGTCGGATTGAATGAAACAAATGCTGGTTCCATTTTTTATTTGTTGGATTTTGGGAAGAAGTATTGATTGAGTTGTTTCATGTGCAGATGGCTAGCGGGTTCGATGGAAATCAGGTGTTCGTTCAGAGCAGTACTGAGATAGCTGAGTTGGAATGATAATACCATCTTCCTTAGTTCGATCAGTCGAATGATTTGTAAAGCACGGCCTACTCGTACGGTCATACCAGTTGAGTAGATCGCGCTTGCATTGGACCACGGGTTCAAGGGATTGGCCGTATCGGCAGGACAGGATGCTTAACGGGATCAAATATTGTGAGTGGGCTCTTTTCCTTCTCCTCTACTCCTTCATGCCTAATAATATGGAAAACACGTAAGAGGCTTGAACACTTGGACTGAAACATTAAGAATCACTACACTGAGCCGTGCATAGAGTGTACGCCATTGGCTTGGTAGGATTGTGGCTTGATTTGGTTTGTGCGTTGGATAGTTGGAGCTAGAGTTGGATGATACACTATTTGAGGCAGTTGGTTGGTTGATTGGGATTACGCTTGGACAGTTGGAATGATGCATTGAGTCATTGGGAATATCGGGAATTTGGGCGAGCGTGTAAACCCCCTAATTTTTCAAAATTTTAAAATCTGGATTTTTTACAATTTTCTGGAATTTTCTGGGATTTTTCTGTAATTTAAAAACAAGGTTTTAATTTTCCAAGAATTTTTAAATGATAATAAATGATATTAAAATATTATGAAAATAATATTTTTGGATGTAAAATGAAAAACTGGACTTAGGGAAATTTTTCTGGAATTTATCGGATCCCGGACCTATTTTTAAAACACCTAAAACTATTTATTTAATTAATTAATTATTTATTTATTAATTGTTTTATTATTATTATTATTATTATTAAAAAATAAAATAAAATTTTAAACCCAGCCCGTTGGGCCGGCCCAGCCCGGCACAACAGACCCGGCCCAACCCAAACCCAGCCCGCGCTGCTAGCGGGTCGGGTCGGGTCGGCGAGACCCGCCCGCTAGCCCGTGCCCGCAACCCGGCCCCTCTCTCTCCCCCACTCGCCCGCGCCTGCCGCCGCTTCCCCCGCCTCCGGCAGCGCCGCCCCGCGCCCACGACCTCCGCCTCCCCCGCTCGGCTCCGCCTCCCCCGCCACGACCCGCTCCCCTCCGCCCTCTATATAATTCTCCCCTGTCAGCCCTCTCCGGCCAGACACCACCTCGCCGCCACCGCTCCCCACCGTGCTCCGCCGTCGCCCTAGCTACCGCCGCCGCCCTGAGACGCCGCCGCCCGCAGTACCACCCTGCCAGCCGCCTCCCACGTCTCCCCCTCCGCTCGACAGCAGCAGAGACAGCAGCAGCCGCGCTGCCTGCCGCGCGCCTCCGGCCGACCTCGATCGCCTCCGCCCGCGGCCAAGCACCCCCGGCCGGCCTCCCCCGCCGCAGTGCCGCCCCGGCCGCCGCGGGTCCGCCTGAACCCTAAGCCCTAAACCTAGCAGTATCCCCTGTGTCGGACACGGACACGGGACACAGTGTCCGTGTCGTGTCGGACACAACTCGACCCTGTTTTCGGGTCCCCTTCAGGTGCGTGTAACTTTTTGCTCGTAGCTCCGTTTTCGATTCCGCAAATTGCGTTGCGAAGCCTGTATGACCCTCTCAGTGTCCGGACAAACTGTTCGGGGCATCGCGTCCTGTGGTGATCGCACACCGCGATCCAAAAAAGGAAAAACCAGACCCTCTTTCACCCCAGAACTGAGTACGCCCCGCCAAACGGGACGACTTGGTAGCGCGCGGTCTTCACAGATACGTGCGCCTCGTCGATACGGAAGTGTGGGATTTCGCGGAAGCTGATTCGGGTGTGCGTGCACACCGGAATCAACGCGTATCCGCGGACATCGCCCCGTATTCGTACTTTCTGGAACGTGCCCTAACTTTATGTACACACGTCGGATCGAGACGAAACTTGTGCCATCAGACTCGTAGCGATACGCTGGTCCTGTGGGTCAAGTTTGGTTCGATTCTGAGAACGTTGACGAAATCGCGTGTCGTGGGCCTCACAAGCCCCGCTCGAGGGGCGATTTTGTGATCGGCTCATTGGAATCCAATTCTGGTAGTTCCGTTGGGTTCGTATCATCGTTCCTGACCTGTTGACACTAAGTTTGGTGAATTTGGAGACCGTTGACCCAGACGCATTTTTCGGTGCAAAGCGGGCCCACCGGTGGACCCCGTTTTGGCCCGAAACTGCCGTTTCTGCCCTTGTCTCCAAATTGGACCCAAGGACAGGCGTTTCTAGCTGATTGATATTTTCTGGATCTGATGGTGATATTTGTTTCAGCAACCGGAGTACCGCCTGCAATTCCCGCCGAAGTCAGAACTGCAAACATAGCCGGAACCACAAGCAAGTGTACCTTGCCAAACCCTGCAGCTTGCTAATTATTTTCTGGACTTAATTATGCATTAGTGGGCAAGTAAAGATTGTCAAATCTCAGTAATTCTTGACATAGTATTTTACTTAATTTCTTGTGGAATTAATTGTAAACTTGTTTTAACTGCTTATCCTAGGAAACGGGTGACGTGCTTAGTGTCCGATCATAGTCGGGTGCCAACTCCGTACGCGGTGTTGTGTAACGTCACATAGACATGGATATCGAGACCCGACAATGCTCGTACTTGTCTTATCAAGTACTTCAGAACCCAGGACACTTGACACTATTTCATGAGACAGAGTCTTCCTGAGACATTCAAGGTGATTCTGTATAGGATGCATGTTTTATGACATAGACTTTACATTCTTAGACATTTGATTCATAGCTATCAGACTTGCTGCATTAGTTATAATCGTGCGTGACATGGACATGAGGCATCGTGGACATGAGACGTGGGATTACATTGGGTAGGGTGAGACACACAGACTACAGGCTGATATTATATATAAAACATAGTATATAACATAGTGTAGTTCATAGTTATTGCCGCTACCGGCTCCCCGACACAGAGCTTGTAGTGGCTTCAGCCTGAGTTCTAGTGCTGCTCTCATATTGCATATCACTTAGCTGGTTACATAGTTTACCCTGCTGTTTTATTTAATTTGCTGCACTGCTTATATTTTGGCTTGTATTATCTGTACCTAGTTATGTCCCCTGAGGACCTGGATCCGGATTATGTCCCCAGGTACAGCTGAAGAGAACTACCCAGAGGTGTACGATACTGGAGCACTCCTTGGAGCAGAACAAGGAACAGAGGACGAAGTAGTGGCCGAAGATTTCTCCTGAGCACCGGCTTCAACTACACAGTATTTCCATTTTCAGCATTTCAATTCCTGTCTACTTTTCCTTAATTGTAACAGAATAATTCTCGGATTTGTTTCCCGAGACAACCTTATTTGTTATTGCATATTTATTTCCATTGCATTATTTCTGGCAATTAATCTATGTTATTCTGTGGATGAGATTAGTAATACCTGAGACTTGTACTTAGTATTGCTAGACTACAGCTTAAGCATGCCCTGATGGATCCATTAAATTGGGATTGTCCATCGGTGCGTGCTGCTGGCCATTGCGCACGTGCTCAATCCCTCGGCATTTTGGGACTGGGGCGTGACATGGTTTTTGTGGTGGCCCATGCAGGTCAACGACTAAATTGTTCGGTTTCAAATTAGGGACCGAACAGGCCTGCAATAAGAATAGGATAAATTTTAGGATCTCATCCACTTGCTTGAATCGTTTTTGATATCTGTATCGAATTCGAACTAATTTTGAACTTGCATCTTGCCTTGATTCCTGTGCGCCTCTTATTGGTTATTTTGGATACAGGGAAATGGACCCACAGGAATGCAACGAGACTCCCGTCAGAACACCACAAGCTACAGGTGTCACCTACGACGACGAAGTGACACCAGTCGGAGGAGTCCCATCAACTCAACAAAGCCAGTAGGCAGGTCAGCCTACCTCCTGATTTCGACGCGATGATATTCCACCTCCGCCGCAGTTCGTTCCACCAACGCCCGTACTCCCACAAGGACAGCCAATTGACGGGCAACAGATATTCCAAATGATCTACGCGATGATGCAAGCTTAGCAACAATTCCAATACGAGGCTCAGCGTCGCGAAGCTAACCTCTGGAGGGACAGCATCATAATTGTACTGGAGCAGGCCAACCTACCAGCTCGACGGCCATCTACAGGCTCTATCACTGACTTTCGCCAACTGAAGTCCCGCACTTTTTCTGGAAAAGAGGAGCCCACCGAAGTTCATGAGTGGCTCACCAACATACGGAATCAACTTGAAGCAGCTGAGCTTCCCCGGGAACGCTGGATGACGGCCATCCGAATGCAGTTGACAGGCAACGCGCACCACTGGTGGTTGTCTGAGGAGGTACGACTCGGACCAGACCGAGTCACTTGGGAAGAGTTTTCCAGGCTCTTCCAGGAGATGTACATTCCGGCTATCGCACGATCAGAACTTCGGGACAGATTCAATCGCCTCACTCAGGACTCTATGACGGTGGAAGAGTACAACGCGGAATTCATTCGTCTGAGCCGCTTTGCCCCAACCCTGATCCCGACAGAGGAAGAGAAGGCAGAGAAATTCTTCGACGGACTGAACATTGAGCTGCAGAAACTAATTGGGTCCGTCGCACCAACATTATACTTCGACGTTCTCGCTGCAGCCCGACGCATGGAACGCGTCACCAGGAGAGAGTCTCGCCTCAAGCGGCCAATCACCACAGCACCAGACAGATCATCACCGGGAGAATCTGTAAAGAGATCTCACACGCACCAGCCACCCAGGACAGCTTCGCAGACCCTTTCTACCTGTCACTACTGCGGCAAGCTAGGTCATGTCGAGAAGGACTGCAGACGCAAGTTGGGATTGTGCCTGATTTGCGGCACCAATCAGCACATAGCCAAGGACTGTCTCTAGCATCGAGATGGAGCACCAAGGGCAAACCAACCAGCTTCACCAGCACCGAGGCCACCTCTGGCACCTCAGGCGACACTCTTCCAACAAGCCCAGCAGCAACAGAGGAATCCACCACAAGGTCGAGGACAAGCTTATGCGATGACTGTGCAGGACGCTGATGCGAGTAAGTGATTCGTAGTTATCCGTTTCTAGTCTTGTTGTAGTTCGTGCCTAGTGGTTCGTGACCTCAGCCCCAACCTAGTAAAATACAATTTGTTAATAATAATCTGGTTTTCATAAAAGTTGTAGTTCTTTTGCTATAACTAGATTTTCTGGAAAGTGTATAACTTTCATTTTTAGGGAAACGGTATTTCCCTAATTATCTTGTGATGTGTTTTCAAACGATGATTGCAACTGCGTCATCTCTGTTGACCGGTTATTCTTTGATTGCGAGGACACAACCCTCTTAAGGGGGGTAGATTGTAAACCCCCTGATTTTTCAAAATTTTAAAATCTGGATTTTTCATAATTTTCTGGAATTTTCTGGGATTTTTCTGTAATTTAAAAACAAGTTTTTAATTTTCCAAGGATTTTTAAATGATAATAAATGATATTAAAATATTATAAAAATAATATTTTTGGATGTAAAATGAAAAACTGGACTTAGGACAATTTTTCTGGAATTTATCGGACCCCGGACCTATTTTTAAAACACCTAAAACTATTTATTTAATTAATTAATTATTTATTTATTTATTAATTATTTTATTATTATTATTATTATTATTATTAAAAAATAAAATAAAATTTTAAACCCAGCCCGTTGGGCCGGCCCAGCCCGGCCCAACAGACCCGGCCCAACCCAAACCCAGCCCGCGCTGCTAGTGGGTCGGGTCGGGTCGGCGTGACCCGCCCGTGCCCGCAACCCGGCCCCTCTCTCTCCCCCACTCGCCCGCGCCTGCCGCCGCTTCCCCCGCCTCCGGCAGCGCCGCCCCGCGCCCACGACCTCCGCCTCCCCCGCTCGGCTCCGCCTCCCCCGCTCGGCTCCGCCTCCCCCGCCACGACCCGCTCCCCTCTGCCCTCTATATAATTTCCCCCCGTCAGCCCTCTCCGGCCAGACACCACCTCGCCGCCACCGCTCCCTACCGTGCTCCGCCGTCGCCCTAGCTACCGCCGCCGCCCTGAGACGCCGCCACACGCAACACCACCCTGCCAGCCGCCTCCCTCGTCTCCCCCTCCGCTCGACAGCAGCAGAGACAGCAGCAGCCGCGCCGCCTGCCGCGCGCCTCCGGCCGACCTCGATCGCCTCCGCCCGCGGCCAAGCACCCCCGGCCGGCCTCCCCCGCCGCAGTGCCGCCCCGGCCACCGCGGCTCCGCCTGAACCCTAAGCCCTAACCCTAGCAGTATCCCCTGTGTCGGACACGGACACGGGACACAGTGTCCGTGTCGTGTCGGACACAACTCGACCCTGTTTTCGGGTCCCCTTCAGGTGCGTGTAACTTTTTGCTCGTAGC
The DNA here is from genome assembly GCA_036927795.1 of Iris macrosiphon. Classification (NCBI taxonomy): domain Eukaryota; kingdom Viridiplantae; phylum Streptophyta; class Magnoliopsida; order Asparagales; family Iridaceae; genus Iris; species Iris macrosiphon. Next base: position 196,535,564 of record JAYESA010000009.1, on the reverse strand, counting down.
TCCGTTTTCGATTCCGCAAATTGCGTTGCGAAGCCTGTATGACCCTCTCGGTGTCCGGACAAACTGTTTGGGGCATCGCGTCCTGTGGTGATCGCACACCGCAATCCAAAAACAGGAAAAACCAGACCATGTTTCACCCCGGAACTGAGTACGCCCCGCCAAACGGGATGACTTGATCGCGCGCGGTCTTCACAGATACGTGCGCCTCGTCGATACGGAAGTGTGAGATTTTGCGGAAGCTGATTCGGGTGTGCGTGCACACCGGAATCAACGCGTATCCGCGAACATCACCCCGTATCCGTACTTTCTGGAACGTGCCCTAACTTTGTGTACACACGTCGGATCGAGACGAAACTTGTGCCATCGGACTCGTAGCGATACGCTGGTCCTGTGGGTCAAGTTTGGTTCGATTCTGAGAACGTTGACGAAATTGCGTGTCGTGGGCCTCACAAGCCCCGCTCGAGGGGCAATTTTGTGATCGGCTCATCGGAATCCAATTCTGGAAGTTCCGTTGGGTTCGTATCATCGTTCCTGACCTGTTGACACTAAGTTTGGTGAATTTGGAGACCGTTGACCCAGACGCATTTTTCGGTGCAAAGCGGGCCCACCGGTGGACCCCGTTTTGGCCCAAAACTGCCGTTTCTGTCCTTGTCTCCAAATTGGACCCAAGAACAGGCGTTTCTAGCTGATTGGTATTTTCTGGATCTGATGGTGATGTTTGTTTCAGCAACCGGAGTACCGCCTGCAATTCCCGCCGAAGTCAGAATTGCAAACATAGCCGGAACCACATGCAAGTGTACCTTGCCAGACCCTGCAGCTTGCTAATTATTTTCTGGACTTAATTATGCATTAGTGGGCAAGTAAAGATTGCCAAATCTCAGTAATTCTTGACATAGTATTTTACTTAATTTCTTGTGGAATTAATTGTAAACTTGTTTTAACTGCTTAACCTAGGAAACGGGTGACGTGCTTAGTGTCCGATCATAGTCGGGTGCCAACTCCGTACGCGGTGTTGTGTAACGTCACATAGACATGGATATCGAGACCCAACAATGCTCGTACTTGTCTTATCAAGTACTTCAGAACCCAGGACACTTGACACTATTTCATGAGACAGAGTCTTCCTGAGACATTCAAGGTGATTCTGTATAGGATGCATGTTTTATGACATAGACTTTACATTCTTAGACATTTGATTCATAGCTATCAGAGTTGCTGCATTAGTTATAATCGTGCGTGACATGGACATGAGGCATCGTGGACATGAGACGTGGGATTACATTGGGTGGGGTGAGACACACAGACTACAGGCTGATATTATATATAAAACATAGTATATAACATAGTGTAGTTCATATTTATTGCCGCTATCGGCTCCCCGACACAGAGCTTGTAGTGGCTTCAGCCTGAGTTCTAGTGCTGCTCTCATATTGCATATCACTTAGCTGGTTACATAGTTTACCCTGCTGTTTTATTTAATTTGCTGCACTGCTTATATTTTGGCTTGTATTATCTGTACCTTATTATGTCCCCTGAGGACCTGGATCCGGATTATGTCCCCAGGTACAGCTGAAGAGAACTACCCAGAGGTGTACGGTACTGGAGCACTCCTTGGAGCAGAACAAGGAACAGAGGACGAAGTAGTGGCCGAAGATTTCTCCTGAGCACCGACTTCAACTACACAGTATTTCTATTTTTAGCATTTCAATTCCTGTCTACTTTTCCTTAATTGTAACAGAATAATTCTCGGATTTGTTTCTCGAGATAACCTTATTTGTTATTGTATATTTATTTCCATTGCATTATTTTTGGCAATTAATCTGTGTTATTCTGTGGATGAGATTAGTAATACCTAAGACTTGTACTTAGTATTGCTAGACTACAGCTTAAGCATGCCCTGATGGATCCATTAAATTGGGATTGTCCATCGGTGCGTGCTGCTGGCCATTGCGCACGTGCTCAATCCCTCGGCATTTTGGGACTGGGGCGTGACAGAGCGAGCGTACATCCGTGTACGAGTATCACTTGGTCGCTTTGTCTTGCAAAGGGAGCAGTTGTGGTTCGAAATCGAACAACTGCATCGGCACGGGCATTATGCCTCTTTTGGGGCATTATGCTATGGGATAGTTTGAGAAAGGTGTTGCACCATTGGAAACACTGTGTTGAGAAGAGGCATTGTGCCTATGGGAATAACTTGTGAATGGTGCCTTGGGCTATATGTTGGAAGAATGGTTA